>JASVEL010002700.1:0-2500 GCA_032618575.1 Nicotiana noctiflora | reverse complement strand
TTAGGGGAAAAAGAATGAAAACAATAATCATGAACCATCCCGGCAAGGGACACAACAATCATCACAACAAGGTCCCGGCAATGGAAAACAATAATCCACTTTATAACAAGTCCCGACAAGGGAAAACAGTGTTCAATTTCATAACCCGACAAGGGTTCCAGATTTCATCTTTAAAACATCTCACAATAAATATCAACAACGACTCACAGTCATGCTAGATGTTGTGAGCACGTGATTTTTGCCCTCATGACAATTACTCCCAAATTCAAAATAAAATACTTTTGTGTTGTTTGCAATCTTTGTGGATTTTATGTTATTTTCCTTTATTTGTCTGTATTTGTGCGTTTGTGTTTATATGTTTAAATTAATTTAAAAAAAATATAATACAAAATATATGCTGCACGCGCATTTTGGGATTTAATTACGCGCTTAGGAATTAACTAAACTGTGTTTTGATTTTTTTTTAAAAAAAAGAGAAAAAATTACAAAAAAATACGTATTTGCGGTACTTGTGTCATTTAATGTACAATTGTGTAATTTTGTTTTAATTGATATTTAGTCTAGAGTGCTAATTATTAATCAAAGGTTGTGACCCCCATTATAGCTTTGGATCTGGTATTGTTTCGGCCATTTCTGGGTTTTTGTGGGATATGGATGATATGGTTATCTGATATTTGGGTGTATACTATAGGTTTGATTGTCGAAATCCCCACAGACGGCACCAAATTGTTTGGCTCAAAAGTTATCGATTACTTTATGAGCGATGGACAATCAAAAAATATAAAAAGGGATAAATATCAATCAAGTGTAATAAACCCCGAAACAAGATATATATTATTAATATTATGGATATTAGTAAAAAGCAAGGAGTTATGAATATTATCGATGATCACCACTGAGAAGATAATAGAGAGACAATGATAGAGAGAGAATAATCAGAAGTTGTATTATTAGAGAATAACACATGATGCCTTACAATAAGGAAAACCCCTCTTTATATAGAGGAGGGATTTTCTCACTAAAAGTACAATTTGTCGAGGGGCCGCTGACGCCTTTAAAAATAAAAAAAGGGGAGGGGAAGGGGCATCTACACACGCACGTTGATGCCACGCCTTTGTTGTTAAAGACGCGAGCAAGGGTCGTACCCTCGATGTCGCGTAGGCGTGGGGGAAATGTACTCGGCCCTTGTCAGTCAAATTTAATTTGACCCCATAAAAACACAGTGTAATCTTATATATAGAATTTGAGGAGGATAATATGTACGCAGATCTTACCCTACTTTGTGGAGATAGAAAAGTTTTTTTCGGTAGATTCTCGACTAAAAAAACATTAAAAATAAAGTGACAAACAATAGCAGCAATAATATAATAGGAGCAAAAGGCACAACATATAATATAAATGTCACGACCCCAAATCCGGTCGTGATGGCGCCCAGCACATTGCTAAGCCAGCCTGACCAATCAATATAAACAACGGAGCTAGAAGCTCTCTTTAACCCATTTAAGCATATTAATTCACGAAGCAACAACGATACATATAACGAAAACGGGGAACCAAGCCCCATAATACATCAACTCCTATAGACCAAGGGTCAAGAGTCATGAGCCTCTATTGAACATGAGTATATGATAGTTTACAAGATACCAAGTACGGAAAACAATGTCGATACAGAATCAAGCAGTAAGAAGGAATATCGGGTCCTGCGGGATCTGCAGCTACCTCGTATATCCCACAGACGTCGCCTCGCACAGCTACTGGATCACTGCTGAGAGGTACCTGGATCTGCACACAAGGTGCAGGGGAGTAAAATGAGTACTGCCAGACTCAGTGGTAATAAACAGGGGTAAGACAGCGCAGATAAGAAATCCGCAATAAAGCACTATGCAAAGCTGTAATCAAATACCTTGCACAAAATCAATATCAATTGTACCTGTACCAACAAGTACCAGCAAAACAGTATAACAGCTAGCAGATGTAGCTAAGTGCAATGCAATGCATGATATGACCGCTACGGCGCGTAGCCCGATCTTGGGTACCCGTGCTCACTGTGGGGGTTCAGACTCCGGAGGGGCTCCTACAGCCCAAGCACATCTCATAGACATATTCCTGCGGCGTGCAGTCCGATCCAACATGTATCTCGCTGCGGCGCGCAGCCCGATCCACTACTAGTCAGCTAATATGCAGATACAGCCTCGTAGGCTCAAAAGTAGTTTTTGAAAACTCTTTTTATCATTTTTCAGTTGGAAAACAGTAATACCAAGTTCCAGAGATTGGAAATAGCATGATAACAGAAATAGCTACGGACTGGTAGCAACTAACATGTCAATATGATAAGACAATGATAACGATCCTCGCGGGATCCAATAACCGGCTCACGGCCCACAAGTATACTCAACCGCCCAAGAAGGGGGTTCCTCGGCTCAAGAGTGGCCAATATTTCAATATATAGTATGCAACCATCCGAGAAGGAGGTTCAACGGCTCAAGATTAGCCAATGTCA
>JASVEL010002697.1:0-133956 GCA_032618575.1 Nicotiana noctiflora | reverse complement strand
GGCTCAAAATTATGTTTTGGGGGTGTAAACCCGTAAGCCTTCTGTTTCTGGATTTTATTCACTGCCAGAGCTTTTTGCTCTTCGCGTTCGCGTGAGCTCCCACGCGTTCGCGATGAACAACTCCCTCTTACTCTTCGCGAACGCGCGCCTACCACGCGTTTGCGATGCTCAATTCCAGCTACCCTTCGCAAACGCGACGCCATTCACGCGTTCGCGATGCTCAAACTCCCAACCGCCCAAATTCCTTCTACGCGTTCGCGATACTCCTCCCGCGAACGCGAAGCCTTACCCTCACACACCTACGCGAACGCGACCACTGGAACGCGAATGCGATGCACACGATCCCTGGCCTACGCGAACGCGGCTCCCCTTCTCGCGAACGGGATGCATGATCTGCCTGGCCTTCGCGAACGCGGCCCATGCCACGCGAACGCGAAGGCTTAGATGCCTGGGCAGAACCTGCAGTTTTTCTGCAGATTTTTGCCAAGTCCAAAAGCCCGGTTGATGGTCCAAAATCATCCCGAGGCCCTCGGGACCCCAACGAAAACCACCAACGTACTCCAAAACATGATACGGACTTGTTCAAATCATAAAAACACCATACTAAACATCAAAATCACCATTTACTCACGAATTCAAGCCTAAGTTTCTTCAAACTTTCAAAACTAACATTCAATCCAAAACCCGATCAAACGACGTCCGAATGACCTGAAAATTTGCAAACATATCCAAAATCACATAACGAAGCTACAGAAATTGTCGGAATTCCATTCCGACCCCCGGATCAAAATATCACCTACCATCCGGTTTTCGCCAAAATTCAACCTTCGCCAATTCAAGCCTAAAACTACACCGGACCTCCGAATTCAATTTCGATTGCTCTCCTAAGTCATAAATGATCCCCCGAAGCTAGTCGAATCATCGGAATCCGGTTCCGAGCACTCTAACTCAATAGTCAACTCTTGGTTGACTTCCCATATTTAAGCTTCCTTCAAACATGCTATTTGTTTCATTTTCAATCCAAATCACTCCTAACTCACCCGGTAGGCTCTAACACTGATATAAAAGCATAAAACATGTAATTGCAACATGACGGGGTGGTTAATTCCCGTAACGACAGGCCGGGTCGTTACATTCTCCCCAACTTAAACAATCGCTCGTCCTCGAGCGTACTCAGAGTTGTACTAGAAGCAACCCCATAGCTGAATGACCTTACCAAGCATATATTTGGGCGATCATACGTCACCCTATCTCACATAAGTCCGAAAACACCATATAGTCAAAATTTCACAGACCATCTGGACCACAAATCACATTGGACTTTCTGAAATCATATGCCAAATGCAAATCCCATGCCTATACTCAGGATACACTCGAATCCACTGCAATAACCCACATTCACTACTCCGGGTGAGATCATATGATGTATCGGCAACCCCATCACTCGAGACGATAGTCTCTAATCACAACAACAGGCCACAATAACCAAATACTAGCTGAAACCTCTTTTATTAGATAGAGTCTTATTCCAACACCTCCATATCCTGCCCACGGCAGCTGAAGCACGCGATATACCGAACCCATCTCTCAGGTTAACCATTCGTGAATCTATTTCCCTTTTTAAAACTCATACCACGATAGGTTTCGGAGCCAAACCTCGATTTTTACCTTTCTAACAAGCCAAGATCCAATATGCTTATATTCATTAATGACTCCAACGGTCATTTCGATTATAACACACCACACTGGTGATAAACACCTCAACACTGGCCTAAGCCACGACGAGCACAACATAGGCTCCAATAGAAACGTCTGAACACACTCGAATCATGACAGCTCAAATCATGATAACTGTCTCCAGCAAAAGAGCTGCAATTCAATTCCTCTGTGTCATCATAACATAGAACCGAGATCGCGTCTCGCATTATAGAAATAGAGTACCTGAATCCTCCTCGAGAGGTCATAACATCACCTGGCCTTGCCACGATTCGTGATTCTATCCCAATGTTATTACTCATGAAGCACCTCAAGCCACTAAGCTTAAAACGGTTAGCCACGCACATATCTAGGTCTTGAACCTAAGCAATCAACCTCACCCACGGTGAAACAATTAACGTATGCTATCAAATCCTGAAAGGACACAACCGACGTGTCATTTGCCAAGCGATACTCAAAACGGACTTTTCCTCAGAAGCTAGGAAGTATTGTATACCAGGTAATATATAACTAACTCTATTTTCACATTACAATGTTGCGTTGTGTAACCCGCTCCAATGACATACCCGTGGCGGCGTGCCACCCGATCCGGATACCATACATGTGGCGGCGTGCCACCCGATCCAAATAACCCGTGGCGGCGTGCCACCCGATCCACGCATAAATCTCGCAAAAAGGAAATGCATAACGAGTCGAATTTTCTCATTACGACAAACATATATATATATATATATAGCCTCATGCTCGGCCACATGAAACGCATCTGACAACGTTTCTTAATACTGGAACTGAATCAATGGTGGATACTTCTACACTAACATCCGCCACTAAGGTTCAACCAAGAAAGCAATACCCACCAGCCGTCTGCTGGTCCTGAGGTACAACTACCCCGCTGGAGCATACTCTGATGCACTTTGCTACGCAATTTGTGCCATATTCCGACATAGTCCATATCACATTTGTCTAGACGAACTGACTTATGTCAACCAGTCCGAAATAAGGTATCATAACCCCAATTCATCATATCAAGCTAAGAGAGATCCACTAGGGCTTCCGATTTCCAATAATCACAAAACGGTGCCGATACACGCGATATACAACCACTGCATATGCGGATTACAAGAACTTCTAGTCTCCAACACATATGTAACACATGAATCGCTATACCTGGTTCCACACTCCACCGTATGAATACATAACGCACATCAAGCGTCCATTCATACCACGACGGCCATTCAGAAATTTCACTATGCCATCAACGACTCAGTTATTATAGTCGATCCAACAAGAGAATACCACCATACCACTGGATATCATCAGTTTACATTACCTTGTCCTTTTGGATCATATTCCCTGCCAAGTTAATAGAATAGCAGTACCATTTTCTTAAATCATCGGAAAGATCGATTCTTAATTCACCTGCAGCTGTCCGCGCTGCTCAATAATCTTTATTGACTTCCCATATATTATGCACTGATCTCAAAATCTAGAATATACCATTACCACCTTTCCATAACACATCGTGTATGCCATATCACACTAAGACAACATGGAAATTCATATCCCTTTCCTCCGCCTCAACATCAGCGCACTCAACTAGTCAAGGACTTTCATGATCCCATATAGAGAAAACTCATTGCACATTCCAGACCTTACATGCCAACAGGAAAAATACACTCATTTTCAAACCATGGTAGAACACATCATAAACTCTTTCTCCCAATTACATTGCATAAGTTAAACTGCCAGGACTGAGTCCTTATACCCATATCGAGTTACACAATTGCCAGCACTCAAGAGCTTTGCTGCAATGTCTGCAAGACTCATTACTTCAACCACCTACTAGGAATCAATCGTATCCCTTTTTATACCATTCCGGTTTATTAACAAGTTGTTCCATTTACCAAGTTTCCTTTCTGATTCATCTCTAATTTCATATCAGTCTTTACTGTAGTACCATAATACATCAACTCATGTTACCATACGAGACTCGTACACAAGACCACACGGTGTAAGACCCATAGGCCACTAAATACTCTCTCAATGTTTCCCAATACGGATACCTAGAATCCCACCATTCACATGATATAACACAAGTCTTGATCTTCCCTAACGAAACCGCCATCTTTAGCCACATACACAAATCTTAAGACACCTGACTGTTACAAGCAAAATCTAGAACACTACAAAACCATCCTCGGGCATCATTCACCCTTATTCAGCTGTAATTCAACTGTCCTATTGAGTAGAACCGCTCGTGTTGTGTTAGAACTCTGACACCGCAAAACATGAGTACATACAGATACAATCAGCTATCTTTCTTTCCTATACGGTGAATATTCTTTACCAACAGCAGTTCAAAACACCCTAGTACTTCATCAGATCTACGAAGCACCATAACCTTTACCAGAATTTCCAACATACTTAGAGACAGAATCAACATAGCACACAATAGTGCAATCGGTTAATCAATAGCAACCTCCCCAACTTAGCTCGAAGCCATTCATCAAAGCACTTTCAACCACTCATATCATTATTACTCGAGTGATGCCGAAATATTAATATGAGATTAAACTCAAGTCATTTACAAGCCTTGACAGGAGACTCGAATCATCAGAGACCTTAGCTCTTCTGCAATTCTTGCAGATATACATGCACCACCAATAAGCCCACTCTCTTTAGGTGACAGAAATCTTTCTAAGTCCCAAATTTTCCAAAACTTTCGGCAGAGTTTCCTTTATAAATTGGCCTATCCACCTGCCAGAGAATTACCAAACCATTCTAACAATACATCCACAACTCAACAAGATATCACAATGTATTTCAACAACATTAAATCTCAATACTATACGAATCATATTATCATAATTTATACTTGAACCTGTGTTGTACCTGCTCGAATCATAACACATATCAAAATCACTTTAGTCTTCCTGAGTTTAAACTCGTTCCACTACACATAAGGCACTTTACCTTCCAATTACGAGATATGATAATTATTTCTCACGCCCATAGCTAGGGCTACATATCAAATCACAATAAGAACTGAATACCTTACAACTCTCCCATTATCAAACTGCCATTTGCATAATAAGGATCAGTACCGATCGTATGAACTTCATAATACCGACTCGCAAAATTAATACCTTGGAGCTCAAGCCATAGACAAGGATCCGGCCTCAAGTCCTCCCGACTGGTCCAACATGAACTCATGAAGATTATATCTCGCCCCTCGATCGGGGAATTGCAAGCCATAAGTCAATTATATTACTGAGCGCTCGATGCGTACACAGACGTGTGGAAGGAATTTCAAAAATTATATCTCAAGTCGAATCAAGTGCGCACGATAAGAATTCCAAGAAATGTGAAGTGTTTCCTAAAGGTTCGCAGCCTCCCGAGGATAAGTACAGGCGTCCCGTACCGATCCACAAGACTCTACTAACCGGCTCAAGACTCATGAGGCCTAGTAAACCTAGGCTCTGATACCAACTTGTCACGACTCCAAATCCGGTCGTGATGGCGCCCAACACACTGCTAGGCCAGCCTGACCAATTAACAACAATCACGAAGCCATAAGCTCACTTTATCCAATTTAAGCATACGGAAATAATTCAACGGTGATAGATACATATTAAAAACAGGGAACCAAGTCCCAACACGTGCCAACTCCCATAGACCGAAGGGTCAAGAGTCATGAGCCTCTACGGAATATACAAGTGTAAATAGTAAATATAACTGTGCACAAATGTGGGATGATCGGAACAAAATATAGACAAACTGGAGAATCAGGTCCTGCGAACGCTGGCAGCTACCTCGACTGTCCAAAAGCACTCCCGAGCTGCAATGGAATCAGCTCTGCTGTAATGTACCTGGATCTGCACACAAGGTGCAGGGAGTCGGGTGTGAGTACTTCCAACTCGGCGGTAATAAAAGTAAATAATGCTGAAGGGAAGAAAACCACGCAAGGCACTATCTCTTGCTACACAATACAAAACTATCATAAAACTTCAAAACACTATCATTTTATTCCTTTTCAGCACATGTGAGTAGATTATTTAGAAATCTCAATTTTTAGCTACTTTCTTTCATTATAACATACCAATACCTGTGAGAATCTCAAGCAGTGCAAGTCAGCACTCAAATCAGCCTCTCGGGCTCAGCACTCCTTAACAATTTATACTAGGAGATCTGGTCAATAAAGCAACAAATGCACATGTGCCAGTAAAGTATGAGTGCTAAAATGTTATGCCACGTAGTACACGTAAACCAATGTATGTATGCCATGCAATGCATATGACCGCTACGGCGTGTAGCCCGATCCAATTTGGGTACCCGTGCTCACTGTGGGGGTTCAGACTCCGGAGGGGCTCCTACGGCCCAAGCACAATATTAATATCACACCTGCTGCGGCGCGCAGCCCGATCCGTATACCACTGCGGCGTGCAATCCGATCCATGCATGTGTATGCATATGCTCACATGAAATGTCATGCTCTAACATATGGCCCTCGGCCCAATCAGTCTAACAAATAATCAAGAAAGCCCTACGGGCAACAATATCACATTAGCTCACAACTAAAATATTATTAAGACCTTGTTCAAGTTTTTCATAACCTTATAAGAATGCTGAATAGCAAAAATACCATTTAAAACCTTAAATTTAGATAAAAATATGTACAGTGTTATCAAGACAATGATACTAATCCCTGAAGGATTCAAACAATTGGCACGAAGCCAAAACATGATAATTAGTCCAATTCATTTTAACAATTAGGTGTTATTATTTATTACGCGGGATGGACCAAGTTACGATCCCCAATGGTGCTCTACCCCACGCCCGTTATTCGGCATGCAAGTCACCTCAACACAGCACTAAGATGTGCAAGCCCGGGGTTTACTAACCCTCAGGACATCATTTACAAGTATTACCCACCTCGAACCGACGAAAGCTCATGCCCGCGACGCCTTAGCTCCTCGAACCGGCATCCACGCACGTCAAAACTAGCACAAATCAGCACAAATATATCAAAGTAGGCTAATGGAACATCACCCAATCGAAAGAACTCAAAAAATATCAAAAATCATGAAATTTGCAAAACCCGAGCCCCGGGCCCACATCTCGAAAAACTTCGAAATTAGCACCGACGCGACCCTCCTCTCGCCACGAGTCTGTGCATATAAAATTTATCGAAATCAAAGTTCAAATGGCCTTCCAAATCCAAAAATCCCGTTTTCAATACTTAGGCCACAATTCTTCAAAATTCTATCCAAATTCATGAAGATTGATGTTAATTCTACCATAAAATGAAGTTTTTGAGTCAAGAATCTTACCTCCGACGAATACCCGATGACTTCTCGGTGATTTCCTCGAGTTTTCTTCTCTCTAGGGCTCAAAATTATGTTTTGGGGGTGTAAACCCGTAAGCCTTCTGTTTCTGGATTTTATTCACTGCCAGAGCATTTTGCTCTTCGCGTTCGCGTGAGCTCCCATGCCTTCGCGATGAACAACTCCCTCTTACTCTTCGCGAACGCGACGCCTACCACGCGTTCACGATGCTCAATTCCAGCTACCCTTCGCGAACGCGACGCCATTCACACGTTCGCGATGCTCAAACTCCAAGCCACCCAAATTCCTTCTACGCGTTCGCGATACTCCTCCCGCGAACGCGAAGCCTTACCCTCACACACCTACGCGAACGCGACCACTGGAACACGAACGCGATGCACACGATCCCTGGCCTACGCGAATGCGGCTCCCCTTCTCGCGAACGCGATGCATGATCCGCCTGGCCTTCGCGAACGCGGCCCATGCCACGCGAACGCGAAGGCTTATATGCCTGGGCAGAACCTGCAGGTTTTCCGCAGATTTTTGCCAAGTCCAAAAGCCCGGTTGATGGTCCGAAATCATCCCGAGGCCTCCGGGACCCTAACGAAAACCACCAACATACTCCAAAACATGATACGGACTTGTTCAAATCATAAAAACACCATACTAAACATCAAAATCACCATTTACTCACGAATTTAAGCCTAAGTTTCTTCAAACTTTCAAAACTAATATTCAATCCAAAACCCGATCAAACGACGTCCGAATGACCTGAAACTTTGCAGACATATCCAAAATCACATAACGAAGCTATAGAAATTGTCGGAATTCCATTCCGACCCCCGGATCAAAATATCACCTACCATCCGGTTTTCGCCAAAATTCAACCTTCGCCAATTCAAGCCTAAACTACACCGGACATCCGAATTCAATTTCGATTGCTCTCCTAAGTCATAAATGATCCCCCGAAGCTAGTCGAATCATCAGAATCCGGTTCTGAGCACTCTAACTCAATAGTCAACTCTTCGTTGACTTCTCATATTCAAGCTTCCTTCAAACATACTATTTGGTTCATTTTCTATTCAATTCACTCCTAACTCACCCGGTAGGCTCTAACACTAATATAAAAGCATAAAACATATAATTGCAATATTACGGGGTGGTAAATTCTTGTAACGACAGGCCGGGTCGTTACAGGCCACCTACAAAGCAGAAAACAGTGTTAGTGAAAATGAGAGCATTTCTGCTATGTTTTTCAAAAATATTGTGTTTGGCAGGTTCTTAGCTAACCTGAAGGTTCCTAATAGGGAGTATGGATGGTAAATGGGGTGATTTTCTATGTGGTTGTGTGTGTGTGTGTGATGTAATGTGCCTTAGACCATTGTTGTTCTCCATCTATTTTGCTTCTTTTAGCCCTAAAATAATGATAAAAATATTGACTAATACTGCCATATTTGAGCCAGTAATATATTCATTGAATTAATATTTTTTCTATTTTGATCAATCGTTTTCTTTATATGTTTTATTGCAGGAAATGAGATAAATTGGACGAGAAAAATGTGGGAGAGAATGGGACGAGCTGTGGTCGTGAAAATTTTTAAGGACGTGGCAATTTTGGAGCGATGTCTCAGTCACACATACAAATCGGACGTGTATCTGATGCATCTGTAGAGATAGGACAACCAAGTAACCCGAGTCAAGGACCTTTACAGACCGAACGAGTATCTCCTAACTCTCTTTGAATACCTTCTTTAGAAACACAGTCATCTCGAAATGTAGCAGAAACTGTGCATTGCTCTCCAGAGGCTGAAAATTATGCAAGTTAGTTTCTATTTTTTGTTGTTCGATGAAAATTATTTTTACTGATTGAGTGGAGCTCCTAATAAACAATAGTATCCTTTTACTTTGAAGTTTCTTCTATCAATGAAAAAGAGGAAGAGGAAAATACAAATCTAAAAGTTTAGAAGTAAAAACTAAGTGTGGTGGCAAAATCAAAACTATAATTCTAGATGAACTTGATAGAGCAGTAGGTTCTGGGGCTAGAGATATTGTTAATTACTATGGTTGGATCATGAGGAGCACTATCTCGTTCCAAGATGGAAATTGGCAGAAAATAGTTATGAAACACGGAAGTAATGTGGTTAAAGGTCAAGGTAATTAACTACTTTCAATATTGCAGTGACTTTAAGTTGCAATGTTTATTTATGTGGTTAGGATATTGAATATAATATTACATTTATTGTGAGGATAAATTTTAAGTTTGCAGCTGGTTGCGAGATCATAAGTTTCTGGCCTTTGTAATTAGCACTATGCAAAGGCTTTTTAGAGCATAGAAAGCTTGACTCAGTATTTTATACTCTAAGTACAATACTAATAAAGAAAGATTGTCTCATCGACTTGAAAATGTTGAGCTTGAGGACTGGAAATACCTAATACAATATTTTAGAAGTCCGGAATTTAAGTTATTAACTTAATACCTGAAGATTGTCTTTTTGAAGATTTATTAATCTGTTTGCTTACAAAATACTTGAGAAATATTATTACTGGAGAATTGGACACGCCAAAAAAAGTTTGGGAGATTCAATAATACACGTAAGGATGATAGAGGCGAACTGGTGTGGTTGGATTCACAATCCCAACAAATTATGTAAGTTTAGTAAACATCATTGCCTAGAATTTACACAAATAGCCCATTTTTGTATCTACTTTGCCTTGATGTTTTACTGGCTTCCACCTCTCATTTGTTGTGACCATTGCTTGAAACGCTTTTTTGTATGTATCCTTGCTTTGAAACATCATGTTTGTACCCCAAATTGTGATAATGATCCTCGAATTAGTCTGCCAAATGACTCATGCTGCTTTTTCGTATTTTTCAGCTGTTGTATTTTTGCTCTTGTGCTCCTGTGAATTTCTTCAACTGTTGATGTGATCTTTGTCCTGTTGTCTTCCTTATACATTCATCCTAGTCTGCATCCCAATTTTGCTCCCATGATCTTCTATATTTCGACAAAATTGATGCATAAACCAATGGTTCTCATCAGTATACCATAGAGATGTCCTGCAAGTTGCCGATGCCTCATTTATTTTCCAATTTCCTGGCTTTCTGTAGGAGCGGACACTATCAAGGTGCACATTAAAATACACCACCAAATGATTTGTCCTGCATATTTGTCCCAGATGTGCATGTAGTTGTCCCATTCGTATTCCCATAGATGTTGTTGCTCCTGTTTCTCTTTGCCTGAGATTATTTAAATTCTTTACTTTGTGGGAAAAAAATGAACCTTCAGTCGCTTAGCATATCCAATCACCTCATAAACTGTTGTTGTGCCTCGCCAATAAAATATGCTGCTGTGAAGAAAATTGCAAAGCAGAGTACCCTATTTTTCTTTTGTTTCTATACTTATACTTGATTTCCTTTCAATGGATTGAGTGCACTGCACTAATACCACCATCTGAAATTCCATCAAATAATAAGACATATAAACATATACATCACCTGCAACAAAAAAAAATATTAATAAAAAATAGATCCATCCATCATGCTCTCTTCCTCGTGGATTTGAACATGATGGTCAGTTGCATATTCTCCTGCTAATTCCTTCTTCTTGATATGATCCTCCCCTCTCATTACCATGTTCATCTTCATATGGATTACAACGTGGTGATTGAGTGACTGATCTCCTACAGAAACAAGTATTCTATCTGCATTATCGACTATGCAGCACACATGAACTACATATGTATTCCTATATTGTTCTGCACAAATCTTTGCCTTGCTCCCTATATGAGGTCTATGCACAAAAGGTCTGTCCTGCAGCTTTGAAATCTCTGTTTTCATATGGACAGCTTGCCATCTTGTTCATAGAATTGAAAATTTGTTGGTGCAACTCTATGCCTCCCTTTTGTTGAAATAGTAAGGTGTTAACCTCCTGAACAGTTGCAGGTCCTAACTTTTATGATACTGTTGCTATACATTGCCGTAATACCATGCTTCTGGTGAAAAATCTGATCAGCAGAGTATTCTGTTTCTCCTCTATGCTTATGCCTATCTGTGATTTTCTTTCAGTGGTTTCCTTTATTCCCAATATTTGTTCCTTATATATTTTTCTTTTGTCTAGCAGGGACAAGGCACTTAAATAGTGGTTGAAGCATGATGTCGAGCAAAGAGAAGTGACAAGGCACTTAATATTTTATCTTTTTGGGATATGTATATGCTTACAATTATAATGCACAATGAAGTATTGGGAAGTATATATGTAATTGACTTTTTAGTAATGATTAATATTTGTAATGTTCGGCTTGAGAAATTATTTTGGTGTTTATCAAGCATTATTAGTTGCTTTAATATTGATAGTCAATTAATATGAATATCTTTATATGAAACTTGAGATAATTAGGTTCCTACAGGTATGAAAATGTATATAATTTTGGTCATTATATTGCTGAGAAAATAACTTTTAGTGGAGATATAGTTGTATCACAAATTAGTAATTGTTGCAATAGATAAGTTGTCATATAAGGTCAATTGCTTTTGCATCGACTTCAGTCGCTACAGAAAATATTGTGTCATTCATGGTTAAACCTTTTGTGGCCACTTTAGTCGATACAAAAAGACATTTATAGTGGTGACATAATCTTGCCACTGAACATAAATATATTTTGTGGCAATTTTAGTTGCTACTAAAGAATATTTATAGCGATGATAAAATCTTGCCACTGAATATAAATATATTTTGTGCCGATAATTGTCGCTGCTAAAGGTGAATTTATAGTGGCGACCCATCCAATATTTTTTTTTATGGAACGTCTTTTTGTAGCGTTTTTTACAACCTTTTGTGACTATTTTTTCACCACAGAATATGCTCTTTTAGTGGCGACTATATATGTCACTATAAATAATTTTCAGTTACGGTTTTCTTTCTGGTAATACAAAAGTCACCGCTAATACCGTTTAGCAGCGACTTATAGGCTTTTGTGGTGACCTTTGTCGTTGCAATAAGTGTGATTTCTTGTAGTGTCTTCAGCAAACGCACAATTCAACAACTCTAACGTAGTCAATGAAGAGCAAGTGCAGAGAACTTCAGGCAAACTGTACAGTTGAAAATAAGTTGACTCTAATACAATGGTGGTTCCATAAAGTTTGTGGCCTAAAGCGAAATTTAATAAGAGGGCTTATACCTTTTTATTAATATATATACATACACTTACACCCACAAAAAATAGTGTTGCCATTTTTTCGTAAGAGATAACTTAAATAAATTAGATGTAAGACATGTATTTTTGATATGTTACCTTTGATTTTGTTGTAAAAAATATATTTACTAATATGAAGATCTAAGTAATTTAATTCAAAGTTCTAAAATATTTTTAGTGCTAAAAAGTAGATAGTTTGTCTTTCTTTCTTTTGTCCAAGGTTTATTGTATTTTTCTATTGCAAACTTTAATATTGTCTAACTTGAAATAAAATCATAAAATTCATTATTAAAAAAAATTTGGGGACCTAAATTAAAGCGATACTAGTGTCCTAATCGAGCCACATGTTCATTCCATGTTATTCTCAATCAAATTTTATAAAGTCTCAATTAAGATAAGACAACAATCAATGAATGTGTTATTTAGTTATCAAATATGAATAAAGTTGTTGAATAACACGTTCATGGGCAGTGGTCTATAAATAATTATTAAACATTAATGAGGGCGGCTCAATGGAACTGGTGGCTTAAAACTAAAACATATTAAAAGAACCTGAAATTTCTTTCATAATATCCATATAATATTGAGACAAAGTGATGAGAGAACAACGTATAATATATGGGTTAGGCGTAAGGCATATGCTATTGAACTCCCTATAAAAAACATATAGCATTAAATGAAAATTGTAAAAGGATTGAGCCTACTATCGATCATGTTTTGAACCTTACGATAATTGTCTCTGCGATTTCTTAGTTAAAAAAAGGAGACACAAAAGAAGTTGATTACTGATATGACGATCTATCAAATGTGACAAAAAATAATAGCTAATTTAGAGAATTTGATTTTAAATTAGAATGTAAATTTGATTTTAAATTAGAATGTAAAATAGTAAAAAAAAATGAAAAAAGAAAGAAAGAAAAATAGAATTGATGAGAAGATAACTATATTATTTAATTTAGTGAGAGAAAAGTTTTACCCTATTAACTCATTCAATCCCACATCTACCAAATTTAAATAAATATTAGAATTTAAAATATTTATCAATAATTATACAAATATAAATTACATATATTATATTATGATATAGTAAAACTTTATATTTTTGGGGCCTTAAATATTTAAAGACCTAAAGCAAGAGCTTCACTTGCCTTATCCTAGACCCACTTATATAATAATATAGTAATACTTTATATTTTTGGGGCCTTAAATATATGGAGACCTAAAGCAAGAGCTTCACTTAAGGGTGTGCATTCGATTTTGACTCTTATCGATAATTATTTATCGATTATCGATTTGTACATATGCTTATCGTTATCGTTTCAATAAGGTTTTGATTTTTTCGATTTCGATTTATTAGTTTTTGGGACTTATCGATTCGATTATCGATTACACCAATAAGAAAATTTGCGGGATTCCACAGAAAGTATATCGCTATAAATACGCCTAACTAATATGGACAAAAAGAAACTAAAATAAGACGAACACTGTTTATAACATAAAAATTGTGTCAATAGACATATGCAACAAAACTAAAGTAAGGGATCAAAATATGCCACCAACACTCCAACGGTATTAAAAAAAATAAAAGTACATCATCACTGCTAATTCTATTTTTCATTAATTTGAACTTCATTCCTTTCAGCTTTAAATATTCTCATTTCTTAAATGTGGTAGATGAAATAATTAGGGGTGTGCGTTCGATTTATCGATTCGATTTTGACCATTATCGATAATTACTTATCGATTATCGATTTGTACAACTGCTTATCGTTATCGTTTCAATAAGGTTTCGATTTTTTCGATTTCATTTATCGATGGATCGATAACAAATAATCGATTCGATTTATCGATAAATCAATTCGAATGCACACCCCTAGCCTTATCCTGGACCCACCCTTGCTCTAATACAACATGTAAAATATCATGGCTTACAACAGTACTAAGCCACTGGTCAATATGAAAACTGTAACTAGGCATGTCACGTCATGAGAGTAATTTTATTTTTATTTTCGGACTAGCAATATGAGCTCCAGAAGATTGTTGATTCAATCTAGGGTTCTATCATCTCCGGCGACTGTCTCCGTCATCATTGTGGTGTGCTCTCCTTTTTCTGCTATTTTGGTGGTGTGTTCTCCATGGCGTAATATGAGTCACACATATTTTATGTGTAATAAATTATTGCATAAGGATAAATTATTTTCAAATAAGAAAATAAATTGTCTTTTTTAGCACAGACTAAAAAATATTTACTTAAATTGAAACGGATGGAGTATATATTTATTTATCATGAGATTCAAAAAATATTTTTGGTATATTATACACAAATTTAATTTTAATCACAAGTTTCAAAAGTTTTATTTGCCTTCTTCATTAAATTTTGTGTTTAATCAAATTAAGATAATAAAATTGTGTTATCATCCCTTCTAAATAAAAATGTTGAATTTTCCACACCGACAAATATGTTTTATTTGTTTATTTAAAAAAAACACTGGAATATGGGTAGACAAAAAACAGGGGAGGGGATTACAATGTGGGAAAATGTACCATTATCAACAAGGTAAAAATTAAGATAGGCAACCAACGGAGTAAAGGATATATTAGATTACGGATTCGGAATTTTAAGGATGTGGGTACTTCAATTTCTTAAAACATTAAGTTGTTATCAATCACATAGCATAAATGTAGAACGAAAGTTAATGGGGAAACTAAAATTAGTATAACGGTTACAAAAAAATATATAATCACAAATCATAAAGTACTCAATAATTTTTAAATTTTGAAAACTATATAAATAATATTGTCATTGTTTGTACTCGCAAATATTTTACGCTCTGCCTAATGAACTAAATAATTATTTAAAATTCACCACCAATGTTGTTAAAAAATTCATCTATTATGTGGTTCTGAAAATTGTTTGAATCTTCAAGAAGGATAATTTGGGATCTTTTTGGAAGCTGGTTTTTTCCTCCTTTTGCATCAATGAATTAGATCAAATAAGAAAAAACAAAAACACTAAAACCAAAAGTGAGCAAAAAGTCAATAGTACTAAAGAGAAATAAAAGAAATAAAAAGAACTAGAATTGAGATAAATAAATCGCTACTGAAAAGCAATTGAGTAGAAAAGAAGACCTAAAAATAGTTCGGGTGGGAAGAGATAGGGGGAATGACATTTAAAAAATAAAATAAAATAGAATTCTTATTTAATCATTTGCTTATAGCAAAATCAACCTCTCATCGTCGTCATTGTGCGACTGAAGCACCCACTCTTAACCTAAGCAACCAATCAAATATTTGTTTCCTCGGTGATTTCTAACTAAATGTATCAGTTTCTTAGTATTTTTTATATGCCTTTATACACTTCACGTCAAGGTCAATGAATGCTTAAGCACCCGCACCCATGTATGTAGATCCGCCCATGAGAACAACGACAATGAAGATGGGTTTAATTAAGCACATGTATCTATCTATAATTTATAATGTTATAAAAGTACGAATGTCAAATATTAACCGTTTATCGATAAAAATATCCCCGAAATATTGATCGATCGACATTTATGACCTTTGAAAGCTCTATTTGTTCTTAAACGAAACTATTCAACATTGGATAAAATTGTAAGATTTCAGATAATAATACCCTTTAAGTTGGAACTTCTTAGTTATTGCTCTATTATGAAGTTATTCAGCAAATTAAGGATCCACTGTAAATACGGGATAATTTCACATAAGTACACTTGGGGAAAGTACTTTTCAGTCGTCTAACCCACAAATACAGTTTTCATTTCATAGCCCACAAATAATTTCAGCTCCTAACCCACAACTTCATCAATCACACCCAAAATCACGCCTAAAATTAAATTTCGTTTTTTTCTTTCATTTTTATCTTTAACCTTCTTTCATTTTCATTCTTATTTATTTTTTACTTCCCTGTGTATAGTAAATAATATCAGGAGTTGAAGTAAAAAATAAAAATATATTCATCCTTAGAGTCTATAATTTTATTTTTATATTTTTTTTTTTGCAAAATTTAATGTTTTGCAAGAGAAATTATTATTTCACTGGAAAAATAAAAATTTACATTATTAAACGCCTTATATACATTGTTATACACACAAATATAGTTATGTATAATTATGTATAATCTTGTATACTTATGTATAATCATGTATAATTTTATATAACTATGAGAATACCCCCAAATATACATGGTTATACAAAAGTATATATATATGTATATACAACATATACATCATTCTTCCTCTCTTCAGAAGTTATCTAAAGTGAGAAGAAGAAGAAGAAGAAACAATAAGGCGATAAAGAGGACGTTTGGAGAAGTGAATAATGACGGATCGGAGGGGAGCAAGCCTAACATAGTAGAAATCGTATGCTTCATAGAGCCCTTAGCATGATCCGAAACGCCTTTAGATATAACAGAAGTATCCAACGGTTCAATTCGCTTGAGCATATTAGCAATAACGAAAAATTTGCTGTCGAATCCGTCAGATTTCCACGTGGAAACGAAGTCGTCAAAAACACAGTCGCCATCAACGCCGGAAATAAGGCAGTTGATAGAAGAATGCCGTCTACCAGAAGCAGAAATATAAGGAAGCAACGGGCGGATGAGAATGTGGTTGGTAAAAGAAGGGGATGGGTGAGGAAGATGTTGATGTGGCTTCAGTGAGAGGTCTATAAGGGGTGATGTATGAAAAACCCTAGCTGAAGAGGAAGGAAGAGCAAGAGATTGACAATGAAAGAGAAAGTGGGGTGGGGAGAAAGTGTGAAAAAAATGGGAGCAATAAGGGCTAATTACTGGAAAAAAAATTTCAGTAGTATAAATTGGACCATACCGGATAAGAATGAAAAATATGAGCCATATTTTATTTGGATAATGAGCCAAGTGACATAGAGTGTAATTTGTTTTGTAATTACATACTCTTAGGAGTTAACTGAGCCACACTGCTGATAATTTTATGTATCTGGAATCCAATCTTCAAAGCATATATTAGGTAAGTTTCTATGTGTTCTCTTTACCTTGTATTTGTTTAGTATTTATATTAGGTGTGTACAAAAAAAATCGATAAACTATACCAAACCAATAATCTAAGTCAAAGCATGAAAAAAATCGAATGTACACCCCTAATTTACATTAATAACTATTCTTTGTATAGTATTGCAAATGATCCCTTTTATATTTTTATTGTATATGTTTCTACATTTATAATCCAAACCTACAGCCAAAGCTATCCTGCTTTGTGCCTTTTGTTTTTGTTTTTCTAAATTTGTCATCTCTTATTAAGTTTTAATTTGGTATTCGTCTGACCCTTGTTCTTCTCACCCAATTTTAGGTTGATGAGATGTAAGTTTTAGAAACTAAACTATTGGTTTTAAATAGGCGGAATGGCTTCCTGGTCACTTAAATTTGTAGGGTTTTTGAAAGCCGATACCTAAACTTCTAGATTTCCCATTTGAACACTTCTAGTTGAGAAAATATTTACTAATAAATACATTTGACCATTAACTATGCTTATGTGACAATATTATAACTGATGTGGACATTTGCGTGTTAATCACGGACATTAAGCACGTGAATACGATACATAATTAAAAAAAAAGATAAATAATTAATTTAAAAAATAGAAAAATAAATTCAACTTTATTTACCTATCCCTGTACACTTACCCCTACCTCTTTCTTTTCTTTACTCATTTTCTTTTGCCCTCTCTCCCTTCTTAATTGTCACACCTATCTCCCACCCCAACCCCTCCATTTATCTTCTTCTTCCTTTTTATCTTTTTCTTCTTTCTTTTTGTCTTTTCCTCTTCTATTCTTAATTAAAGTCATAACCACATTTTGATAAATCAAACTCAAAAACTCCATATTCAACCAACATATCTAACTAGTCTTCAATTATTAACCATCAATTATACTCAAATACTCCATATTAGAGAAACATCAACATCTATTATCATAAAATAAATTCATCGGATCAAGAAATATGGAAGAGACCGGGACTGATTTTTCGAGTAAGAATGGGTAATAAAAAATTGAAAAGCAACAATTTCCGCAGCTTTTTGATTTATTTAAATTTTTTGCTGATTTGCTAGAAAAAATCGGGGCATATTTCAATCATGATAAAAGTAATTCGCCGCTTCCTAATTATTCTCTATGATTTTTCGAGGTGGTGATTTTTGTCTCTTAGTTTGTAATTTTTTCTCTATGATTTTTGGTGGTAAAAGGGTGGACTTGAAGGTTTTGCATATGGTTCTTATTTTGTAGGTGAGAAGAAGATAAAATAGTGGAAGTGAAAGGTATTAGGTGGGAGAGAGAAAAAAAAAGAATCGCCGGAGACGGAGGTTTTCAGGTCGTTTCTGGTGGGTTCTGAGGAAGTGGAAGGGTTATGTGTAGAAAAAATTAATTTGACAAAAAAGAAAAGAAAAAAAAAGTGGACCTTGAAGATACAGGTGTCCACAAATGTGAATGAACGGAAGATGTGGCCATAAAAAATATTAATTAATTCAATGTCAGCAGCGATTGAACAATACGCACCATGACAAGCGTTTATTAGTATACATTTTGTCAACTAGAAGTTTTCAAATGGGAAATTTAGAAGTTTAGGTATCGGCTTTCAAAAGCCCTACAAGTTTAAGTGGTCAAGAAGCTATTTCGCCGTTTAAATATATTAATAGAAGAAAGAAAAGGAGTCTAAGGATTACTTTGATAGAACAAATGGACATTTATATATATCTATATATATATATATATATACCATATTCCATACTATATTACATAATATGTAGATATTAACTATATTACATTAAATGTCCATAAAAATTTTCAATATATTTGGGCCCTACCCGCTTTTATTACAAAAAGGAAGGAATATTTGTTGCTTTTGTGTTTTTTAAATTAAAAACATGGGGTAGTTGGTATAGCTTTTGTGTGGGTTAAAATGGAAATATGGTATAGTGGATATGATTTAATTATGGAAAAGTAAAAGTGGGTTTTGATTACTACAATTCAAGAAAGAAATTGTAGTAACCAATATGGCAATTGCAAATTCAATTTGCAAACTATTTGTAGTCATGTAGATTAGTTGTGTTAATTATGTGTATAAATTGTAGTTGCTAGTATATACAACTTATAAATGTAGTTATTTTATAGTCATATCGATTTGTTGTCTTAATTTTATAGATTAATTGTAGTTGCGATTTTCTACATTTTTATAAATGTTATTATTTTGTAGTCATTCTGTAGTTCATACTGTTTCTTATTTTATATTTTAAGAATTATGTAGGTATTATGTAGATTAATGCTTAATTTTTATGGTAATGTGAAATAATTTTTGTTTTGTGCAGATTTGACATTATTTGGCACCGCATAAAAAGTGTGGGAGTGAAAAGAGAGGGTCAAACGTGGGGATGAGGGGTTATGGATAAAATGTAAGAGAATTTTATTTGTGTGGGGTGGTGTAAAGTCATAATTGTTAATTGTGTTCAAACCATAGACCTCATTAGTGGGAAAGAGTAAATATATATTGGTATTTAATTTATGTGAGGTGAGTTAGTTAATAATTATGTCTAATTTGTAGGACCCATTAATAGTGTAAGAAACTTGAATTATGGTATAGATTAGTAATTAAGTGAATATTTATGTAATAAAATCAAAGATTGAACATAATATGTAATATAGTATGGTATTTGGTATATACATATAAAAATTCCTAAAAAAACAAGTTAGAGAACTATCTCTTTTTTCTAAAGACACTAAAAAAAGGAGTCCGTTTGAGAATTGATTTGGGTTGTTAGAAGCGTATAATACTTCTCTTATATACACACAAAAACTTAGTTGTTTTCAACATACTATATAAGTAAATATTAGTATAAAGTCTTAAATATTGGAGTACAATTTTATCGAACATATAATTATCTTATTTAAGAAATTAGCAAACTTTTGAAGGTTACAAAAATCAGCAAAATTTTTAGAATTATTTTTGTGTAAATCAAGGAAAAAGACATAATTTATAAGTGCATCCAACATTAACAAAAATGGAATCATATACAAATAAAATATAGTTTCTTGAAAACTATAATAGTAATGAAATTTTCGGTTACTTTTTCACATTACAGACTAAAGATTTATGTGAGATATGTATCTAGAAACTCGTACATTATATGAGCAAAAGTTTCGACATGTTGACTTTCATCATTAAAACTTACGCCAGGGTTATTTTAGTCTTTTTCCATTAAATGTTCAATTCCCCACCCCCAACTCCCTAGACCCCAACCTACCACCCTTCCTGCTCTTACCCATTTTGTCGCATACAATACAACAACACAGTATAATTCCATTTAGTGAAATCTAGAAAGGGTAGTGTGTATACAAACGTTAACCCTACCCTGAGATAGAGAGGTTGTTTCCAAATAAACCTCCGACATGCTTCCCTTCAAAAATTTCTCACCTTACTCGTAAGGAGACTCGATCTCACAACCTCCAAAAACATTGTCGCATACAATGTTCCCCTATATTATATATGCTCCAAGAAAAACATTTTCCTTCTTACCAAATAAAGCCTAATTTGTATCAGCAATCAGGTGATCACGTATGATTCAATATACTAACTGACAACAAAATCCTAAAGCACAAAAGTATATGGTTCCCTTATTTTACGAAGAAAAGAAACCAAGTATATCATAATCAAGCATAAAAATGCTTACATATGCCTCTTGGGAAAACGATACATACAAAAAGAGAGTCAGTGGTGCAATGTAACAAGCAGAAAGCCAATACCAAGATAATCATGTGCCCAGGGCCAGCACCAGTCTTCTGCTTTTCAGGAAGAAAAATCAGAAGCCAGAAACTTCATACCTCTCCACGCTTTACTCGTTCAAAGACAAGTGACCTTAGCCCCAAAGATTTTGGTTAAAGAAAATAAAACTGAGGGGCTGCATGAGGAAGTAGAATCAAAATTCCCCATGCCTGTGAAATAACCACGACAGAGGAACAACATAACATAAAAGGAAAAGAAAACACTTATCCCCGACAAAACAAAATTCATATCCCAACAAAATCAAGCTGCCAGCTTAAATGACAGTATAATTCTTTTCCCCATTTTGTTCTCGTTTATTGTGTGTCTATTTCCTGATGATACATTGCCATCGGCAACAGTAATGACTATACTCCACCACAGAACAGTAAACTGTTTAACTTGGATTTCCAACTGGCATTGGCTGCACATGCTGAGCACCAGCTTGTCCGCCCATCTCGTTGCCAAACCGCTCAGATGGAGTACTAAATTCAGCAGATGATGATATACTAAGATATGCTTCGGCAGTTCCGTGTCTTAGAGTCTTATCATCAAACGCAACACGTTGGAGATTTTCTGCTAGAAAATCAGGACTAGACTTTTGTGGAGATTGAGGACCTGCCATGGTTGAATTCTGAACTGATGGTGGTATGAGCCAACGATTCCAGTCATTTCTCCGCCTTAACTTTTCGCCCTACAATGCAAGGAAGAGAACTTTTAGAACCCTAACAGTTAAAGAGGCAAATACTACCAAAGTACCTTTATACTAAATTACTAATATTCTTAAAACCATTCCCCTAGTTCTGAAGCATTAAGCACCTAAATAGGCCCATGCAAGAGGGTAGATGCAAATAATACCCAAGTATTTTCATGGAAAAAAAAAGTTAACCGAAAAATTGCTCAACTCTTTTTTTTTGTGTGATAACCAAGAAATCCCTGGGGGGCAATGGCGCACATGTTCAAAACTCGGTGGTTTAAGCAAATTCCTAATTCTGAAGCACTAAATATCTCAATCAGCCTAGGCATCAGCAGAAAGACACTATATTATTCAAACAGCACCTGGAAACAAGGATGATTTACAAACCAATATTTTGTTTCTAGCAGGACCTATTCCGAAGAATGTGGTGGACTTTTTATAAGGAAATTGAATACTTGAAACCATTCACAAGGGTAACAGGCACTAGGTCTACTTAAGATTCCATGTTCACATCTCTAAGGACTTTAATAAGCGCTCATTGATGCATTTAAGTTTCCATTCTTTTAGAACACAAGCACTTTGCCAAAAACTCAAATATAACATAGAATTCCTTTTATGTTTGCCAAAGAAAGTGGAAACGAAAGGTCTATAAAGACCACAAACCATAGAAGGGATACCTGCACTTCTACAGCAGTAGAGGACCTCATAACGTCCAGTATCAGTTGTATATTATCTGTAAGCTGCATTACCTGCAAAAATGGCTGAAAATAAGCTTTTTTACAGCAAATAAAGTTAACGCATCGAGTGGTTAAGGCACTCATGTAAGTGGAGGCCACACTAAGATAAAATCAAGAAACATGGATCTGAAAGGATATCCAAAGACTTTTCCCTCCACCTTCACTCAACCCAAAAGATTTATCATCCACCTTATACCACTTCAGTCGCAGCAATAAGGACATAGAGAAGTGAGAACTATCACAAACACATGATTATACATATATTGAACTAAAACCATACAGTCAAGTGCTAACTCCCTAATATGTGGAACAGATTAGAATCCTTTATAGTATCTCAGAATATAAACTATTTAGTGCACATGCAACAACAACTATTTAGTGCACAAGCATGTCAGAAAATTTGAGTTAGTGTTATCTCTCACTATAAATAGGCGTGTCTTGTATTCCATTTTCGTCCAGTCATTAATACGACATACATCTCCTCACTTTTATTTTCTCACATATTTAGACAGCCCTTCGTATGATTCTCAGCTATCAATAACTTCAACCAACGATTATACTGATATTTCAATTTATACTCCCTGGGCAACAAAAGTTCAAGAAAAGCAGGGCCACCCATAACCATCAAGAAATGTACTGACTGTTGGATCACCTTGTAGCTGAGAAGAAGAAGAAGAACAACAACAACATATCAAGTATAATCCCACGTAATGGGGTCTGTGGAGGGTAGTGTGTACGCAGACCTTACCCCTACTTTGTGGAGATAGAGAGGATGTTTCCAATAGACCTTTGGCTCAGGAAAGCATAAGCATGACATTAATGAAAAGAAAAAGAAAAACAATAAGGGACAACACCGAGAAGACATGTAAAAGCAGCATAAATAAGAAGAAAATAGTAATATGACCAAAAATGCAAGAAATGACAGGTAGTCACCTTGTAGCTGAGAGCATCAACAAATTGCACTCCATAACCCTTCCATCAAAAAGGCAGTCACTCAACATTGCCCAGTTTGTAACATAAAATGTAGAACATTGGTGAAACCAGGAATTTCATATGCAAACAATCCTTTTTTTTTTATGACACGACTTTCTACTCATAGATAAGTTTCAATGTAGTATAACTTAAACTCGAAACTATTATGAGAAGATATAAATACCATCCAAAATTTCACCCACTTTCTAGATAAATCCTTTGAAGCAACTTTCGCATCTTCTCCTTCCAAAAAGATAAGGTAAAGAATTAAACTTCCTGTTTGAATATTCATTCTATTAATTAACTCCTTCACAAAATCACAGATCTCTTATCTTCTCCTAACAAATGTTTAGGGAAGATTAGTGTTTTTGTAAGAAATAGAAGACTCCTTTTAATGCATTTATATTCACTGGATCATTATTTCAACTGATGACTTTATTTGATAAGTATTTCAACTCATGCCTTGCCTCAATCAGGTAGTAATTTCACATCAGAGTCTCTTTCTCTTTTACAGCATCAAATCATACCCTTCCAAAGTTTGCATTGCTCATTATCAGCACGTTTGTCTTCTCTTTCTCCACGTGTTTTTAAAAGCTCAAAAAAGGTGAAGAAGAGACAAGGTGCATGGAGAGAAGCTCACTATTTAAGAAAACTATAAAGTATCAAACATCTAAGAGAGTAGTACAATAAAAATAAAATGGAATTAAAAAAACTACTTTTGACATCCATTGTACAATAATGATGATCTTAATCCAACTCCTCAAAGGAGAGATTCCCAAAAAAAAGACCGAAATCACTTTGTACGCCATTGTTTGAAGCAAACTTCTCTGAAGCATTACTTTACGCATGAAGCAATAACCTTTGCTTCACATTGCTTCATTGTTTCATAGTTTTTAATTGTGCTACTTCCGCCTAATTGTTAGCCTTCAATAAATTTAACTCACCTTCAAGAAAACCTGCCTCTGCTCTGTGTACCTCCACTTTTTCCTAGACTTTCTTGCATTATCCAGGTTAAAACATATTTGTTCTTCCATTTAAAACACAAAGAACTTGACGCTACCTACACCACAGAAATCACCTCTCTTGTATCACTATAAGTATTCCTGCCTTCTTCGCCCCTTTCTGAAAGCAATAAACCCTTGAATTAACCTAAAGAGTCATATTTGAAAGATTCGCACACATAGCTATAACTTCCACACTCCAAAGAGTGCTATGCTTGTGACTTTTTTACATAACCTTGTTCATCTGATTGGTCTTGAGTACTTGGGATCCCTTTTGCACTCAAAACACGCTCTATCTACCTGCTACTCAAAACACGTTCTGTCTACAGCTACTTATTTTAAGACACATCCTAATATCTACTATCAATCATAAGAATGTGTGATCTGCAGATAAAAACTATCTGTAAAGGGAATAAGAACTTCAGAATCAACCAACCATTAACAACTATAGACTCCACAAATAACAGAATAACCTGTAAAGCTAAGTATTCAAATTATGCATATGCTGACATATAGTACCCTGAATAACTCTACTTATCATGACTGTAATCAAGTACTGCGCCTATCCTAAATGGCTTGCCCTACAAGCAATAAGAATAAATAAGGGGATGGACATCTAACCTAGTAAAGAAACAATTGCGTCATGGAACAAATGACAGAAAAAGCAGAACCAATGGTTTAATGACATTATTACGTCAACGCACGCTTACATGATAATATATTAACCAAGAGTGCGCATGAAAGCACAGTATGGTGGTCACTGACCTCTTGCTAGAATCACTCAATTTCAGAACACAAATCTGTTAACCACTTTCCATGAGCTCAAGAGTTCATTATATAATATAAGGTTGCTGATGTAGCTTGACACATTTACTGCAACAACAAATTACTAACAACTGATGAAATCGATTGCAATGCCAGAGATTCAGTCCAACCACATATCACTATACCAGCCAGCCTTCAAATGACCAAAATTAGAACAGCTTTGTGCAAAAAAATACAGCATTTAAATCAACAACCAACAATAGCACGCGTATAGAACTTCATATACACTTAAGGCATGCTTGCTACAAAACGAATCATAGCTGCAATCTGCAAGCCTATACATCCAGAGATACTGCTTCTTTCTTCATTCTATTATCCGGTCAAAAGGGTCAAACTATGCAGGGATATTTTCTCCCTAAGGAAGAAGTTAGAAGTTCACATTAGTTTTAGCTTACTTTCCTTTTCTTTCCCATAATACTCTTAAGAGGGGAAGAAAACAACATTGATAAGACAGTAGAAACAGAGAGGCCTCTTGTTTGAGGAAAAGATATCATTGGCGCTTCCTAACCCCTAAAAAGGAG
The DNA here is from genome assembly GCA_032618575.1 of Nicotiana noctiflora. Taxonomy (NCBI): domain Eukaryota; kingdom Viridiplantae; phylum Streptophyta; class Magnoliopsida; order Solanales; family Solanaceae; genus Nicotiana; species Nicotiana noctiflora. The sequence goes on along the minus strand of JASVEL010002697.1, from coordinate 108,170 downwards.
CTAAGGTCATCAACCAGGCTCAGAAACATTGTTAACAGTTGCCGACAACAACATGAATTAAGCTGCGGAGATGCATTTTCAAAAGAATGAACTACTCGTACTACAGAAAATACCAGCCAAGCACTAAGGATCAAGCAAACACATATGTACTAACAGAACTCCCCTTACGAGAAATGACATTTAATTCAAACCAACTTACTTTCTTGAAGCCTGCTATTAGGGTAACGGGAACCCATCCTTGTTCATCCATGTTGCGTCGCAAGAATGTATCCTTAATTAAATTTTCATCACTACAGCAAAATATAGGGACAAGAAGAGTTTAGAATACCAATACATTTATGGCAGCTACTAAATAAGAGCAATTACAAGCAAATAGAAGAAAGAAGTGTACCTGAAATAATAATCTATCTGGTTCACCATTTTGGTGTGCATCTGGGGATCTGGAACATGAAAGAAGAAAGGTGGCACAGGAGAAAGCATAGGCATTCTAAATGAATCAGGCAGTGGACCTGGAAAATAATATACAGGTGCAACTTCTGCATATTGGTAAAAGTATAAGTAGAGAGGCAAAATGGGCTTAGTAACTCAGCAAAATAACTCGAGAAGTAACACATCTCACCAGGGTAAACCATAGGAGCTCGGTAGGGCTGCATAGGCATGTGTGGAGGTATAAAAGGTGGAGAAGTATGAGGTGGGCCTCCCATAAATGGCCTTGCTGGAACTCTATGTGGCTGCATGGGCGCATCCCTATTCCCCCAACCTCTGTGGGGTTTCCAATCCTGATTTCCGCGTTCCTGATTTCCGCGTTCCTGATCACGCCTACCCCCATAACCATGATTATAAGTGCCATCTCCACGGGGGTGTGGACCAACATTGCCTCTCCTGTTTGAGGTTCGTTGATGTTGGTGCTCATTTCCACCATGTGATTGAGATCCAAATCCTCCTGACTGTCCACCATCCCTATTACTAGTATCCCTTGAAGAAGACTCAGCACCAAAATTTCCTGACTTCCCAGAATTATTAGTTACTATTTCCACCTCAGAACCTTGCACCTGTTGCTGAGGAAAACCTCCATTGGCCGATGCATTATGGTTTGAATAGCAACCTCCTCGCTTCATAGACCTTTGGCGGGTGGGACCAACATGGTTCGAAATTAAATTAGGGTTTGTATTGTTAGTGTTAGCTTGCCTATGAGATGATGATGTCATTTCTGTGCCCTACAAATCCACACATTTACATATACATGAGCTTTTAGAACTACCGTGGATTATTAACTCATAAGTATATGACACACACAAAATAAAACAACTAAAACTGAGAATAAGAGTGCAGAAGAGCAAAAACAAGAATAAGCACTACGCCTCGATCCTAATATAGTTGGGATCGGCTATACTAATCCTCAATATCCATTTCATTCCAAAAATCAGTTAGAGCAATGTATACAGAAAAGTAGCATAGATGAATGGTGTTTTAATAACCTGTGATACGGAAACTGATCCGTCAGAGAGAGCTTTGAGTGAATCAGAAGACGCCGATTTAGGTGAAGCCTTAGTGGACTCAGAGAGAGCAGGCCAAGAGACAGCACCCATAACTGGACTGACCTCAGCTGCACCTTTTGACGGTTTACTCCAAGCCTGCTTTTTAGACACATTGTTGTTGCTATTATCAGAGCTCTCAAGCTGAGCTTCTGTAGTAGCACTACCAGCTGTAGCCACGTCATCAGAAAGCGTATAATCAGACTGAACGATTTGCTCAGAAGACGCCCGAGGAGAAAGTGAAGGTGGAGGAGGTGAAGAGGAAGAGGAAGCCGCCGCCATGGCGGATTCTGATTCGCCACTGCGAACAATCTGCGTCCAAGTCGAGGAAACGCCACGCACAGCGGCTGATGATCGCCGATGATACTGTGGACTGTCGAGACCACCGGAGCCGGCACCGGTGTCTGGGTTATTACTCCGGTGAGAGTGATGAGCCGCTGTAGCCATCAAAAACTAGGGTTTCTTTCCGTTAATCCAAACGCTTCCAAAATTAAAAAGTAATCTCCCAAAATCGAAGTAATTAGTCTCTACACTTGAAAATCCGTTAGTTGATTACTATTCCTAAAATAAATAAACCGAAAAATTGAACCGATCAAAATTTCTACACGGAGAGTGATACTGTGAGAGATTAAGCAGATAAGTAATACTATATAGAATCAGAGAAATCGATAAATGCAAGTAAAACGTTAAGAGAGTATAACTGACTAAAAATTAAAAGCCGCAAAAGAAGTGATTTCGACGATCACTCGGCTTGCACAAAGAGACGAGTTTTCTCTCTCCTCTCCGTTGTGTTTCTCTCTCTTAACTATTGCTTAGCAGTAGAGAAAAAGCAACTGGGATTGTTCATTGTTCTACAGAATAATAATAAAACTACGAAATTACCCTAGTGTGAAAAAGGCAGTTTCACCGGTATAGTTTGATTGGTCCAAGCTGGCAATTATTTCATCACTACTTAATTTCATTGGATTGTGACTTATTATATACCCATGAATCAGTAAATTCTTAGCACAAAGAATCGGGTAATCCTTTTCGTAATCGAGTCGAATCTAAAAAAAATTGTTATTTTTTATTTTGGTAATTCAGCATAAGAGTCCATATATTACTTTGTCTTTCGAGTTTTTGATATATTTGATTTAATTTTCAACACGAATATATATATATATGCCAATCGATTTTTATACTTTTAAAATCCAAAAGTTACTATTATTACAAAAAGAAATTGCATATTGAATAGTAATGCTTACACCTTTACCACATATTTAGAACTTTAAATATAATACATTTTTTAATAAACTAAGTTATCATTACTTGACTATAATTATAAAATGTGAATCCAAAAAGTAAACAAATTAAACTTTCCTTTTGCCCAAGTAATTATATTAATAAATCAAATGATTTTTTATAAGTGGGATCAAAAAATAAGATGAATATAGCCCTATTCTCCTATCTAGAAAGAATAAAAAGGTTGTTTCCCGACTCTTGCCCAAATAACTATAATTGTAACATATGAATCCAAAAACTAAACAAACTACACTTTCCTCCTGCCACGTGGCAATTCTCAAATCCAATATCATATTCTTTTCGTGAGAGTTGGTACGTGACTTTGAAATGTGGTAGTTCAAATTGAAGTTTAAGATGTCATAGTCAAACTTCATATCATTGGATTAAATTTTAATACGGAAAAGGGTCTCATATGTTTATATACTATTGTAAATTATTTAAATTTATTCCCGTTATATTATCAGACCATAAAATCTTTAACTGTCTTACTATTCACACATTTATCCTTAAGTGGACAGGGGACACGTGGCAGTCATTTGTGCATTGTTTCCCTCTAGTATCATTTAGACTCGACTCAATCCATATTACATGATATCTAATACAAATTAACCCGTAAAATATAACTCAAAAAACTCATTCATTCATTTTCTCTTCTTCGTCTTTCACTCTAGAACTCTCTAAGCTCTCTCTACATACTCATGATGTACTTTCGCACTAAAATGTGCAAGATCTTACAACTTCATTTGGCGGTCATTTAGGTATGTAGGCGCAACTGTAGAAGGGACTTTATAGTGAGCTTCATTCCATGCTACGCTTCACAGCACAGAGTCTCCATCATAATTATTTACTCTATCCTGTTTATTTTGTATTTCAGACAAATGTTGTATTATTACTGTACTTTCTAGTAGATGGTCATGTACTTGTGACACTAGATTTTGGGGTTTCCTAGTGGATGTTCATTATTGTAGTTCACGTTATTATTATCATTTCACTTTATGATATATTTATATTCGGAATTTGGTAAGGAAAAGCACGGGTTTCTATGAGTGTCAGATTTTACTCTACTTAATTAATGGGATTCATGATTTTAAAAATAATAAAATGAATAATAAAGTTAGTAGTTCGATGTTGGCTTGCCTAACGGCGACGTTAGGCGCCATCATGAGCTATAGTGGGTTTTGAGTCGTAACATTACAATTGGTTTCATCTTCCATTTTATTTTTAATTTAATTACTTGTTCTTCTTGGACCATTCGTATTGAATTAGATCACATATCCTTTAAACCGCTTACAAATTTTAATTGTTACTCATTTTTTAGGGTAAACACTATTAGAGCTATACTTCACAACAATGGTGAGCCAATGACAGAAATAAACTAGTGCTATAGCAAGGAGATATTTGTCACGATCCCAATTTTCCTCATGAGGATAAGCCTAACATTTTATTACAACTTGACATGTAGTTTCCCCCATACAGAGTTAGGAAAGATACATACCTCAACTAGGCCAATTCAACTCTCGAATATAGCTTTTCCCTTAAAATTCTTCCCTACGCGGATCAAATCTAACCAAAATTGGCTTAATATTATCAAATAATGTAAGAAAAATCAATTACAATAGATAAAGTTGAGATCTTTACACTTTTCTAAAAAAAGTCACAAAAGTTAACCCGAGGCCCGCCCGGTCCAAACCTTGTCCAATGGTAGATTCTGACTATCCATAACCCCACGATTCATATATATGATTAGTTTCAACAGTCGGGCCCAAATTGAACCTCAAAACTCGAATTCTTATTTTTCAAAAACTTGACAAGGTTTCACAATTTTTCACTTTGATTCACATAATTTTGATGTTGAAATCTAAGATATATTGATGGAATATAATTGGAATTAGATTAGAATTACTTACCCAAAGTTTGTAGATAAAAATATCCTCTCCAAAACGCATTCTACCGAGTATACGGTTCTAAAATAAGAGAATTTGTTGAAAAACCCGTCTCCCAGCCTTTTGTACCAACTGTAGCTGTTGCATTTGCGGCACAGGGTTCGCATTTGCGAACACTGACTGCTTCCTTTATTATCGTAATTGTGACAAGAGTCTTCGTAACTGCGAAGCTATGAACCTCACTAAAGTGAAGAAATGTTCGCAAATGCAAACTAAGTCAAAAGACGACACAATTTGCAAATGTGAAGGGGAAGTCGCAATTGTGGTATTTGAGCCCCCACTATCAACTTCGCAATTGTGAGGCTTGTGCCCACAACTGCGATAAATGAGCGCCACCAGCACTGGTAGTTCATCTCCGTTCAAAATCATTTTGAACACATGTCTGAAACACATCCGAGCACTCGAGACTCTAAATCATACGTCCACATAAGTTTAAAATATTATACGAACTCACTCGCGCTATAAAAAAATAAAAATAACAACTAAAACTATGAATCAAACACTAAAACGCATGAATTTCAAACTAAAGCTCAAGAATCTCTATAATTACAACTAAATGTCAAAATCATATCAAATCAACTCCAAATGATACCAAATTTTACTGACAAGTTCTAAATAGCATAACTTACCTATTGCAAGTCCCAAAATAAAATTCAAAACTCGATAGCTAGAGTTCAACCTATAGTTAAACTTTTAATCATCAAATTGCAAAATTTTGGAAGAACATCATAAATCAAATTACGGACTACCGAATTTAATTTCGGGCATATTGCCACTCCAAAATTATGATACAAAGCTAGTGGAGCCATCAAAATACTGTTCGAGAGTGATTTTAGTAAAAGTTAAAGTTTGATCAATATTTCTAACTTAGGTTTGTTTAACGACTCGATCTGTCGTTTTGAGCTCTAGCGCGTCGTTCGACAATTTTAGGCCATGAGCAACTTCATTTCATGTGTGATGACTTGTACGCATGGTTGTAATTGAATTTCGGAGAGTTTGGTGTTGATTTGGGAAGAGAATTCTCATTTCGGGATCTTAAAGTTGAAAGAATGAACTAGGATTGGATTTTTGAGTAAGCAACTCGGAATCAGGATCTGACTATTCCAACATATTTGTATGATGATTTCGGACTTGGTCGTATGCCCGGTTCGGGTTTTGGATAGCCCGGGAGTGTTCTGACGCCTATTGTGGAAGTTAGCATTTTGAAAGAATTTTTAATATTTGGCATGAAGTGCATTTTAGTGTTATCGATGTCCGTTTGGAATTTTGATACTGGGAGTAGCTTTGTATGGTAATTATAGAGTTGGAAGCGCGATCGGAAATAAATTCCAAGACCCGTAGGTCATTTTGAAGTCATTTGGCTAAAGATAGAAATTTGAAGGTTTTTGAGTTTTGACCGGAAGTGAACTTTTTGATATCGGGGCCGGAATCTGATTACGGAAGTTAGAGTAGGTCTGTAATGTCAAATATGACTTGTGTATAAAATTTGAGGCCAATCGGACATGATTTGATAGGCTTAAACATCAAAAGTAGAAGTTGGAAAGTTCAAAGTTCATAAAGCTTGAATCGGGGTGTAATTCAGGGTTTTAGCGTTGTTTGATATGATTTGAGGCCCCGAACAAGTCCGTAATATGTTTTGGGATTGGTAGGTAGTTTTGGTTAAGGTCCTAGGGGCCTCGGCGGGATTTCGGGTAGTTAACGGATTAAAAAATGGAATTTGGGAAGGCTTGAGGTCGATGCTTTTGTCATAACCGCATCTGCGGTTCTTGGATCGCAGATGCGGGCGAAATCTCGCAAAAGTAGTAGGTGGCTAGGCCTAAGGAAACCGCAGAAGTGGACCACGGACCGTAGAAGTTGTTCCGCTTAAGCGGCCCCCAGACCGCAGAAGCAGTCCAGCTCCCTCTTGCCAAAGCCGCAGAAGCGGCCTAAAATCGCAGAAACGACATCCGCAGAAGCGGAAACTGCACTGCATAAGCGGAATACCTGCAGGCAGCAAGGTTGTTTTAAATCATGATTTAAGTTCATTTCTCTCATTTTTCATGGCTTGGTGCAATTTTGGGGAGCTTCAAGAGAGTTTTTTCATCATCAATAATAAGGTAAGTTATCCCCACCTATTTTAAGTTAAATATATCAATTTTGTAAGGATTTGGGCATGAAAATTTGTATAAAAATTGAAGTTTTGGTGGAAAACCTAGAAAATTATATTCATGGAATTTAGCCACGATTTTAGGTATGGAATTTAGAGAAAATTATATATTTGAGTTCCTAAGGTCATGGGTAATCTTTATCTTCGAGAAATTTCGGAATCTGGGTACGTGGGCCCGAGGGAATTTTGGTCATTCACTAAGCAGAGTTGGGAATTTGTATAATTTGAATTGTTGACAAGTATTTGAGTATGTTCTCATTAATTTGTCGTTAATTGGCTAGTTTTGGTGCATTATACGTCGGTTCAAGCCTTCGGAAGAATATAGAGTGCCGGTTATGAGCCTTCGGAGTGAGGTGAGTCTCCTTTCTAACCTTGTAAGATGGAATTGTCCCCATAGTTGATATAATTGGTTATGTGCTCCTATATGTGTGGGCTACGTACGCACGAGGTGACGAGAGTTAGTGTGTAGCTACTATTATGCTATTGTCTGGGTTGTTAGGACCCATAAGCATGTTATACTTGGATTATTTATGAACTCATTGATATCTTGAATCGTTTAAATCACCTTGGATTAGTAAATAAATTTAAAAAGAGATTAAAAATCATTTTTTTTGAATGGTTAAAAAGAGAAATTATCTTATTCGGATAAATATCCCCGATAAATTCTTGATTGGCTACTTGAGCATGTATTTTATGTGTACCTGCATCGCATGCATGATTCGCGAGCAGGGTAAGTGTTTATTTTATGGAACGGGCTGAACGCCTCGGCAGATTAAATAGATGCATCTATGATTCGGGTCGTTCGACCCTCGGCTGTGCACATTTTACATTCCTGTTGGATCGGGTCGTCACCTCGGTGTGATTTGCGCATGTTAATTGTTGCTTGAGGATTTTTAGACATGAAATTTGCCCTTCATGTATTGATATAAATCGACAAGATAATAAAGAATAAACCTTGGAAGCTCTTGATTAATTGTTGAAGGTGTTTACCTGTTTCCCAACTTCGCGAATTAGAACTATTGTATAAATTCATGATTTTTCATCACATTTCTATAATATTATTAATTGACCTATAGTGAGTGTTGAAGTTGGTCATTTCGTCTCTACTTTTTCGAGATTAGGCGGGATACTCATTGAGTACAAGTTGATTGCGTACTCATGCTACACTTCTGTGCATTTTTATTGCACATGTATATATACCTCTAGCAACCTACTGAACGTAGCAGCACGGATGATTTTGGGACTAACCAACGCCCGAACAACGTTAATGCAATTGATGCACAATGTATTTCGGCCCTACCTTAACTTATTGTCATTGTCTTTATTAATGACATTCTGGTATACTCCAGAAGTCGGGAAGATCATGAGCAGTACCTGAGGACAGTGCTTCAGATTTTGAGAGAAAAGAAATTATATGCAAAGTTCTCAAAATGTAAGTTCTAGTTGGATTTCATAGCATTTTTGGGTCACGTGGTGTCGAGTAAAGGGATCAAGGTGTATCCAAAGAAAGTGGAAGTGGTGTAGAGTTGGCCCAGACCATCCTCAACTATAGAGATCCGAAGTTTTCTTTGTTTGGTAGGGTATTACCATCGATTTATTGAGGGATTCTTATCTATTTCAACTCTATGACTAGACTGACCCGGAAGGGTGCTCTATTCAGGTGGACAAAGGAGTGTGAGAATAGCTTTCAAAACCTCAAGACAGCTTTAACTATAGCCCTAGTATTGGTATTGACTTCAGGTTTGGGGTCATATAGAGTTTATTGTGATACGTCGCGAGTTGGCCTCGGCGCGGTATTGATGCATGACCGTAAGGTAATTACCTACGCTTCCAGGTAATTGAAGGTGCATGAAAAGAACTATTATGTCCATGACCTTGAGTTAGCTACTACTGTTTATGCCTTGAAGATTTGGAGGCATTATTTGTGTGGTGTCCTTTGTGAGATCTACACTAACTACCAGAGTTTGTAGCATATGTGCAAGCAGAACGATCTTAAGTTGCATCATACGAGGTTGGTTAGAGCTGCTTAAAGATTATGATATCACCATTTTTTACCACCATGGAAAGGCCAATATGGTGGCTGATGCTTTCAGTCGCCGGGCAAAGAGTTTGGGGAGTTAAGAATATCTACCAGTAGCAGAGAGGCCCATGGCATTGGATGTTCAGGCCTTAGCCAGCCAGTTTGTGAGATTGGATATTTCTAAGCGGAGTCGAGTGTTGGCTTGTGTGTCTCCCGGTCTTCTCTTTATGACTGTATTAGGGAGCGTCATTATGATGACCACTATCTACTTGTCTTAAAGGACACGGTCCAACACAATGATGCTAAAGAGGTTACTATTGGGGATGATGGTGAATTGAGTATGTCGTAGACTATGTGTGCCTAATGTGCACGATTTGTGTGAGTTGATTCTTCAGGAGGCTCGCAGCTCATGGTACTCCATTTATCTGGGTCCTATAAAGATATATCAGGACTTGAGGTAGCATTATCGGTGGTGCTGAATGAAGAAGGACATAGTGGAATATGTGGCCCGATGTCTAAATTGCCAGCTAGTGAAGTATGAGCATCAACGACCGGGTGGATTGCTTTAGAAGTTAGAGATTCCGGAGTGGAAATGGGAGCGGGTCACTATGGATTTTATTGTTGGACTACCACAGACTCAGTGGAAGTTTGATACAGTTTGGATGATTGTGGATAGGCTGACCAAGTCAGCTCATTCCCTTCCTATGATAACTGCCTATTCTTCCGAGTAGTTGGCTCGAGTTTATATCCGCGAGATTGTCAGACTTTATGGCGTGCCTATATCTATCATCTTTGACCGGGGTACGTAGTTTACATCATTTTACTAGGGAGCCGTACAACATGAGTTGGGTACTCGGGTGGAGTTGAGCATAACATTTCACCTCAGATAGATGGATAGTCCGAGCGCACTATTTAGATTCTTGAGGATATGCTCCGTATGTGTGTGATGAAGTTTAGAGGTTCTTGGGATCGGGTTTTTTCCACTTATAGAATTTTCCTACAATAACAATTATCAGTCTAATATTCAGATGGCACCGTGTGAGGCTCTGTATGGTAGGTGGTGTCGGTCTCCAGTGGGTTGGTTCGAGCCGGGCAAGGCCAGATTGTTGGGTACAGACTTGGTTCAGGGTGCTTTGGAGAAGGTTAAGTTGATTCAGGATAGACTTCGTGCAACCCCATCCAGACAGAAGAGTTATGTAGACCGGGAGGTTCGCGATGTGGCATTTATGGTCAGAGAGCGGGTTTTGCTCCGAGTTTTGCCCATGAAGGGAGTTATAAGGTTCACAACGAGGGGCAAGCTGAGCCCAAGGTTTATTGGCCCCTTTGAGATGCTGCGACAAGTTAGGGAGGTTGCTTATGAGCTTGCCTTACCTCCCAGCTTAACAGGAGTTCATCCGGAACTTCATATTTTGATACTCCAAAAGTATCACGGTGATCCATCTCATGCGTTAGCTCAGTCTAGTTGGACAATGATCTATCTTATAATGAGGAGCAGTGGCTATTTTGGACAGGAAGGTTTGAAAGCTGAGGTAAAAGGAATATTGCATCAGTAAAGCTTCAGTAGTAGGGTCAGCCGATCAAGGAAGCAGCTTTGGATACTGAGCAGAATTTGCGCAGCCATTATCCTCACTATTTCACCACTTCAGGTATGTCTCTACGCTCGTTCGTTCAAGGATGAATGATTGCTTTACGAGGAGGAGGATGTAATGACCCAGACAATCATTTTGAGAGTTAGAGCGTTGATCCCCTATAAATTGCTTCCCCTTATCTATTTTTTATATTTTGACTTCTCGGGGGGGTTCGTTGTGATTTTTGGAGTATTTTGGGATAATTAGTCCCTAAATGGAGGCTTGAAGTTTAAGATTTGGACCATAGTCAGAAATGTGTGAAGATGACTTTAGAATGAAGTTTTGTCAATTACATTATTTCCATTGGGTAATTTTGGGCTTAGGGGCGTGTCCAGATTGTGTTTTGAAGGCTCGTGACTCATTTAGTCTTGAAATGGCGAAAGTTGATTTTTTGGAGATTTGGATCAGTAGTGGAAATTTTGATATCGAGATCGTATACTGATTCCAAAAGTTGGAGTAGGTTTGTAATTTTGAATATGACTTGTGTGCAAAGTTTGACGTCATTCGAACATGGTTTGATAGGTTTCAACATCAGTTCTTAAAATTTGAAGTTTCAAGTTCATTAAGTTTGGATTGGAGGGTAATTTGTGTTTTTAGCATTGTTTGATGTAATTTGAGGGCTCGACTAAGTTTGTATGGTATTTTAGGATTAGTTGGTATATTTGGTTGAGGTCTCGAGGGCCTCGTATGTGTTTCAGATGCTTAACAGATTGAAATTTGGATTTATGCAATTGTTGAAATTTTTTGGTGCTGGTGTAATCACACTTGCGGAGTGGTCACCGTAGGTGCGAGCCCGCAGAAGCGTGACTTGTATCACAGAAGCGACTTGAGGTGAGCAGAGCAGAGTTTGCAGGTGCGAAGATTTTCCCGCACCTGCGATGGTCGCAGAAGCGGTTGTAGGGCGCAAGGGCAAGCTTAGGTCCGTAGGTGCAATGTAATTTCTGCACATGCGACATGAGCAGATGCGGTCTGTGGTCGCAGAAGTGGAGGAAGCTAGAGTAAGTGATTTTTTAGGTGTGGAGTTTTATCCGTAAATGCGGGTAATTGACCGTAAGTGCAGTTTAACTGGCAAAAAAAAAGGGCAAAATCGCGGGTTTGAATTCATTATTCATTTTTTGTCTTGAGAGCTCAGATTTTGGTGATTCTTTGAACGATTTTCATAGGAAGTTATTGGATTTGGGCCATCCGGAGTTGTTTATTCATGGAAAGGCATTGTCACCGATTGATTGAGATTGGTTGGAGGTAAGTGGCTTGCCTAATCTTGTGTGGGAAAAATTCCCCTTAGTATTTGGTATTGTTTTGATATATGAGTGTCGTGTACATGAGATGACGAGTGCATACACAAGTTATTTGTTGCAAAACTCCATTTTCATTAAGTAAAATATTTGTTTTCCTTTAATTGAACTACACTAGCATATATAATTATCATGTTTAGTTTAGAACAACATGTCTATGTATCTTAATTGCTTATCTGAACTGTGCAGCATGCTTAGTAAATTTCCCGCTTCTCCATTGACTTGTACTTAGTCTAAATTGTAAGATTCCGTGTTGTAGTTATAATCCTATTATTTGAGCTGCATATTTACTTTGGGACTATGAAACGGTATTCCAGTAGATCCCCCTATTCTGAATATTTGCTTTGGGACTACGAAACGGTATTCCGATATATCCCCCTAATCTTCATATTTATTTTAGGACTACAGAATGATATTTCGATAGATGCCCCTGTCCTGCATATTTACTTTGGGACTACGGAACGGTATTCTGATAGATATCCCTGTACATTTACTTTTGGACTATGAGACGATACTTGGGAGATCTCCTGTTGTTATCTATGTGTACTGAGCTGTTGTCTTCTATGATTTCATTCTTTTGTAAATTTTAGCCTTTATTTTTATTGCGGTATTTCATTCTCTCTTGTTTATTTATATGTATATACCTGTAGGGCCCTGACCTGATCTCGTCACTGATCGACCGAGGTTAGGCTTGGCAATTACTAGTTACCATTGTAGTTTACTCATGCCTTCCCTTCACATGTTCGTCATGTGTAGATCCTGGGTCCTTATCAGTCGCATTATCAATGACGCGAGACAACTTTAGAGACTTAAAGGTATATCGGTCGCATCTGCAGACCTCGGAGTCCCTTTCTACTCTTCCACATGTCAAGTCTTTTTTGTATTTCCTTTGTTTAGACTCTAGAGTATAGAATTATTGTTTTCTTCCTGTAGTTTGTGACTTACGAGATTCCGGGTTTTGGGAGAGTATATGTATAATTCGAGAGTGATTATTGTATATGCCGAGCAACATCTAAATTTATTATTTAAATTTACCCATTAATTGTAAGCTTTTATGTTTTCGTCACATTTCCGTAAAAAGTTAGGCTTACCTAGTCGTAGAGACTTGGTGCCGTTATGACGGTTCATGGAGTGAGAACTTGGGTCCTGACATCTTACTTTTGTTATGGGGAAACTTTTCAGCAATTTTTCTTATTTGTCAATGTATGACCCAATTTTCCCTCCGTTTGGGTATTGTGATGGCACCTAGTCTTAGGGACTAGGTAAGCCCGACTCGTACTGAAACACAACAATCATAAATGAAATTTAACAGCCTCGAAGCAGAAATCTCTACAAAATTTATGATTCCCAAAACTTGGTAGTACATGTTGTCACACCTCCTTTTTACGCATCCGCGAGAGCGCGAGGGAGTTTTTCCAATTAAAGGACAATCGAGACGGGATCAATTTATTAAATTTAGAGTCGCCACTTGGGAAAATAATGGTGTCCCAAGTCACCGGTTTGATCCCGAACCGAGGAAATTTATGACTTTGTAATATAGTCTGCGAAACTAGAAAACCGGATAAGGAACTCTGTTAACCCGGGAGAAGGTGTTAGGCACTCCCGGATTCCGTGGTTTTAGCACGGTCGCTCAACTGCACTTTTTGCTTTTATCTGATTTCTTTATATTTTAACTATGTATTTTTAATGCTCCGCTTTTATTTTTAGAAGAATTGCGACGTCACGAAAACACATTGCGAGTCACACCGCAACCAGTACGCCTGTGACTTTAATGTATTTCAGTTTCGCCGAGAATAAGATTTGGGTCACATAAATGCGCACCCGTATTTAGGAAAGTAATTTACTTACAAATCGTGCCGAAAGAGTCTATCGTCTTTATTAACTTTGGGAAAGGACCGTGAAATTCACTAACGGTCCTTCCAAGTCTAAGTTTTTTATAACAACTAATTTGAGGGCCCCGCAATTGTGTATTTTCATTTGGCGAGGCTCGTCTAGTTATTATTTAAGGTCATACCTAGCATAACTAAATTTTATATCGCTTTGTTTTTGTATCAAAAGGAAAGAAAGTCCTAATGAATGTTACTAAGAAAGATTACCTTAGTTTACCAATTAAACATTAACCGGCTTAGTACCATTTTAACCTATTGTCTCTCCTCGAATTTACCCCGCTAAATGAATTAAAGATATGCCTATTTAAAGGTAATTCGAAACCTAATACCGCCACTACGTCACGGGAACCGTACCCGTAGCCGTGACAATTTAATTATGTGATCGACTGATATTGAAGCAAGACGATGATACAAGAGGATTGCAAGATGGTTTAATTCGTAGCATAAAAGGTCGATTTGACATACCCCAACATTAAATCATGCAAAAGATTCTGTTTATTTCCTTAAAAGCGAATACAACTCAGAGGTGTGTTTTGGTAAGACAAAATGGAAATCAGTCACGCCATGGCTATAAACAATCAATTGCATATGAAAGAGGATCTTCAAATCACAGCTCATACCAAGCCAAGATATGGGTCGAATTGTCTCTATGCCTTAATGGATTATCGCACAATTAAACAAGTTCAAGAACTGCTTCTTTCATAGTGTTAATTTTGTCGTTCATTTCATGCCAATGTGGTAAATTTAGACTAAGCTCATACTAAGGATTCTGTAACGACTAACAAATCTTAATCAAGTATACACTGCATTCTCTGCCTTCTTAAGACATCTTATTTCAATACACCTAACTAGCCCAGCTTTTTAATCTTAAAACAGTATCCCTTAGATCACTACACTTCGATCGATTGTCCGTTAGAAAAGCAAGTACAATGAACAAATGTTTACACAATCTATCCATTTAGATAACAGAAAAGCCTATCAACAAATATGAATCTGCGAGCATTTCATTTCTTAACTCCTCTTCCCAGTTACATCAAAGTGAGCTCATGAATGTGTACCTGGAAATTGACAAAAGTAGAGGACTAAGGGATCAACTATGGCAATGAAGCAACAGCAGTAGTAGACCAGCAGCAACAAAACACAGCAAACAGCAACCAGACACTCAACAAAACACTCAGCAACAAACAACAGCCAAAAACAAACCACAGCAGTAGCCAAGACACAGCACTAGCAGTGGCCAAACACAACACTAACAGTGGCCAAACACAATCACTTAGCAAACCAAACACAATCACTCAGCAAACCAGTGACACCACCTCGACCAACAGAAACAAACGACCCAAAATATATGCCAGGGATCTGTGTGAACTTCAAACAGGAATCCGATGAAACAATAACCAAAGACCCAATGACAAACCAAGAAAAATCCAAACTCTCACTGTCTATTTTTCTAAGGTTTCTGTATCTCTCTGTATATTTCAGAGTGCTCTCTCCAAGTCCCCTCACACTGTGTATGTTTGTTTGTATATGAAATCTATGTATGTTTCAGGATTGTCTCTCTCAAGATCCAGTGTCTAAGCCTGTGTCTATGTGAATAATCCCCCCTTTTCCTGTCTACTCAACCCTATACTTATAGTTTTTTTAAATCCCTCCTAAATGACTGCCACCCACTAAACTAATACCCCTGCCCATTCCTATCTCTGTCCAACCCAATAGATTCCCCTGAGCAGACCCATCCCTCTGCCTGTGCCACTATATTGTGTCTAAGTGTGGGCTTTAATTAATTAAATGTGAAGTGCAAACCTGGTGGAGTGCCCTGCTGTAACAGCAGGCTCCACTAGGCTGGCAGGTGATTAAACAACTAGCCTTAGTCCCATCCTAACAATTATATCTAGTTAACTCCTAATCCAGAATCAAGCAAATAACAGGCCCTAGACTTGTGAATATTATACGGACAGGCAAGGTAATGAACAATCATACAAACAAGTTAACTTGTTGACGACGTTAAATAAACTATGCATACAAAGAAATTAGCATTGAATTAAAACAGATAGAGATAGGAATCGACCGGATAAAAGGTCTACGGGAGATGAAGAAAACACAGAAAACTAAAAGAAAAACCAAAGGATAAAAAATTCACATAATTAACACACTAAATATGAAGAAAGAAAAATAGAAATACCATGTAAGACGAAATCAAAGCTCAACGACCCCGGACCCATCTTGGATTCAATTCGAACTTGGATTCTTCGTTTTTGAGGCCAATGGACCTTAATTGAGATGTTTTCAACAATGAAAACATCCCAATTAAGGTCTATTAGACCTCAATTAGGGAGAAACTCGAAATCTAGGGTTCATGGCCGAGATTTGGGGCTCGACAGGTTCTAGCAAGATTCGAGGTGAACCAGGTTTAGTAGGGGTATGAGGGAGGTGAGGGGAAGCTATGGTGTGATTTTGGTGAGGTTTGGCGTGGTTTGGGTCTTAACTCGAATCTTCAAATGAAGATTCGAGGAGTTCCGGAGTGATTCGAGGTAAATGGTTCGTGGATATGGAATGGGGGAGTCGAGATGGTCTTATGGTGTAAAAATGGGGGGCTTTGGTGACTGACCACCGCCGTAAGGCGATTTCCGGCGGTGGTGCACGGCGGGGGACGGCGGGGGCGAGAGACAGGGTCTCTGAAGCTTAGAGACGAAGAGAGGGGGGCTGGCTTGGGGGGCGGGGTATGAGATGAGCCTTATATATGAAATAGGAGATTAAATCCTGATCGTTGGATCATTTACGATCAACGACCAGGATCTCCTCACTTAAACTAAACTGTGTCGTGTAGTGTCAATTTAAGACCGGACCGGTCTTTGGAGTGAAACGAATCGTGTATCATGAGGTGATTAAGGCCGTTGGATGATGAGAATCCAACGGCCAGGATCAAACAGTGGGGCGATTAATGAGATCCATCGGATCAACGCTGATCGACGGCTTGGATCTCTTCACTTAAAACGGAACGACGTCGTTTGGGGTGTCTGTGAGAGACGAACTGGGCTAATGCAAGACTTGGGTTGACTGTCTCATTTGGGCTCCAGATTTAGAAGCCCAAACGTAATTTTCAGCCTTTTCTCCTTTCCTTCTTTATAACAAAACCAACATTCTAATTAATTTATCATTAAAATAAAACCATAAGGATATTAATACTTAACAACAATTGACACATAATTAATAAAGAGAATAAAATCATATAATGGCAACAAAACAAAATACATCCTTATTATTTTGTTATTTTCCGTTTACTAGTTAATTCAAAACTTTAAAAACAAGTTCCAAACGCTATTACATATATATATATATATATATATATATATATATATATATATATATATATATATATATATATATATATATATATATATATATATATATATATATATATGCATATATATTCTTTTGTATTTTTCATTAATTTAATCAAATATGCATGCACACATAGATACGAATAATAAGAAAAATAATACCAAAATCCGCAAATATTGCAAACAACGCAAAAACTCTTTTTTTTTTTTTGAATCTTTTAGGAGTAATTCGTGTGAGGCAAAAATCACGTGCTCACAGCTGCCCCTCTTTGCGCGGAAACATGAAGAGTTTTTGTGCAAAGATAGTGAGCAAATACGAGCGATTTTTTGCCCGTTCGAGCACTCCGTGTGAAGCATTTCTAAAATGATCTTGACCGAGCCTTTACTTCAGGAGGCCTCCTACATATCCTGGGCTAAACAGGAATCAGGTCAATGTAGTTCGGGAAGTTTTGGTAGCTGGGACTACCATGACTGTTGTGATCTTGCTGTTACTGTTGTTATTGCTGGCGCCACTGCTTAACTGATCCCCTTATCACACCGTGCTAAACGAAAAATAAGAAACTAGACTAAGTTACAGTATTGCAAATTCTTATCTATCCTTTCAACTTGATTTTGTCATGTTCCTTGCCATCCTGCCGTCTCTGATGTTTCTTCACATGCTTCTTCTCCTCTGACAATTGTTATTTCGGCCTATCTTGATTGCCGAACTCCGACCATTGGTCCCTCGTTGTGATCTTCGAACTATTTTCCTTCGAATTCTGAACCTATCTTTCTGATCCTTGTTGCCTTCCTTTGATTATGAACTTGGATTCATGCTGGGGATTTCCGTTATAGTCAAACGCTCTCCCCAACCAAATTCGAACTAAATCGCCACTCCATTCTTCAGGCGGGCTCCCTAACTTCAACTACAACTTCAAAATAAAATCGCCATTCCATTCTTCAGGTGGGCTCCCTGACTTCAACTACATCTTCAAAATAAAATCGCCACTCCATTCTTCAGGCGGGCTCCCTGACTTCAACTACAACTTCAAAATAAAATCGCCACTCCATTCTTCAGGCAGGCTCCTGACTTCAACATCAACTTCAAAATAAAATCGCCACTTCATTCTTCAGGCGGGCTCCCTGACTTCAACTACAACTTCAAAATAAAATCGCCACTCCATTCTTCAGGCGGGCTCCTAACTTCAACATCATCCTTTGAAAATAAAATCGCCACCCCATTCTTCAGGCGGGCTCCCTGACTTCAACTACATCTTCAAAATAAAATCGCTACTCCATTCTTCAGGCGGGCTCCCTGATTTCAACTACAACTTCAAAATAAAATCGCCACTCCATTCTTCAGGCGGGCTCCTTGACTTCAACTACATCTTCAAAAATAAAATCGCCACTCCGTTCTTCAGGCAGGCTCTCTGACTTCAACTACATCTTCAAAAATAAAATCGCCACTCCATTCTTCAGGCGGGCTCCCTGACTTCAACTGCAATTTCAAAATAAAATCGCCACTCCATTCTTCAGGCGGGCTCCCTGACTTCAACTACAACTTTAAAATAAAATTGCCACTCCATTCTTCAGGCGGGCTCCCTGACTTCAACTACATCTTCAAAAATAAAATCGCCACTCCATTCTCCAGGCGGGCTCCCTGACTTCAACTACAACTCCAAAATAAAATCGCCACTCCATTCTTCAAGCGGGCTCCCTAACTTCAACTACAACTCCAAAATAAAATCGCTACTCCATTCTTCAGGCGGGCTCCCTGACTTCAACTACATCTTCAAAACTAAATCGCCACTCCATTCTTCAGGCGGGCTTCCTGACTTCAACTACATCTTCAAAACTAAATCGCCACTCCATTCTTCAAGCGGGCTCCCTGACTTCAACTACATCTTCAAAATAAATCGCCACTCCATTCTTCAGGCGGGCTCCCCGACTTCAACTACATCTTCAAAAATAAAATCGCCACTCCATTCTTCAGGCGGTCTCCCTGACTTCAACTACATCTTCAAAACTAAATCGCCACTCCATTCTTCAGGCGGGCGCCCTGACTTCAACTACACTTCACTAATTTCATCCTATCCTGATCGCCTTCCTTTGCTTTTGTACCATTTTCTTCTTCCTCCATTGCCTCTTGGCTCGCCCTTTTCTTCTGAATTACCTCGTCTTGGAACTGCTTTCCCCCTGGGTCGTGATACTTTTCCTTTGGCTGCTGGAGATATCTTTGAAACGGTTTACTCACCCACTGGTGATGATGCTGCTGGGGAAGTATTCTTATTTCCTTCACCCCTCATTCTCTCTCGGACTCGCCGGGGGTTGAAACGTCATTAACTAAGGATTACCCTGGCGGGGGACCCCTTTTCTTCTTCCTTCTTCTCAGACCTCCTCCGGGACTTACGCTTTGGCCTCCTTGAAAAGTTTATGGGATATAATGCTGCTGGGGGAATCTCAGAGTTGGTGTTTCATTCTCCAACGACTGCTGGGGATGATACCAGGCTCGAAGATCACCCCTCGTGTTGTCTGGCCTCTCTCCATGCTATTCTGGTCGGAACGAGCATTTCCCGAATTCTCGTGTTGTTTTCTATCCTTATCCACTAGGTGTTTTGCTTTCAAGAAAATTTTCGCAATCGGAGAAAATTTTCTGCCCCAGTTTGCTGACCTTCTACGTGGCATGCTTTTCTGCCGACAAACCCTATTTTCCTGCTTTAAATCAAAGAAAAATTGTTAGTTTCAAAACGCAGTGAGTGGTCGTGCCACTCTTGTTGGGGGCCATTTTCCTTTTCTCTTTCAGCTGCTTGGCCTCCCTCGAACTTTTGGGAGCGCCGTTGACACTTGCTGGGGATGATGCTCTTTCCACAGATAATCTCTCATTTCTCCTTTTATTTCAACCTTCGGTTTGGTCCGACCCTTTTCAGCCGGTGATTTGTTGTGGGAAATCATCTTCCGGACTGTAACGACCCGACCGGTCGTTTTAGAAAATTACGCCCCAATCCCTAATTTAACTATTCCCCTAAGTTCATTTCTGCTATTGTGGGTTGCCGGGAGAGTCGGTTCCGAAAATTTGAGCATTTTGGGACACTTAGTACCTAAATAAGAGCTTTGAAACTAGAAAACGGTCCGTAGCCGAACAGTGTTAAGACGATCTCGGAACGGAAATCCGATGGTTCCATTAGCTCCGTTAGGTAATTTCGGGGTTAGGAGCGCGTTCGGAATGTATTTTGGAGGTCCGTAGCTCAATTAGGCTTAAAATGCCGAAGGTTGAAATTTTTGGCGAATCCGAACGATAGGTGAGATTTTGATCCGGGGTTCGGAATGGAATTCCGACAATTTCTGTAGCTTCGTTATGTGATTTTGGGTATGTCCGCAAATTTTCAGGTCATTCGGACGTCGTTTGGTCGGGTTTTAGATCGAATGTGCAATTCGGAAAGTTTTAAGAAATTTAGGCTTGAATTCGATGTGAATTATGGGTTTTGATGTTGTTAGACGTGTTTTGAGGATTTGAGCAAGTTCGAATAAGGTATTAAGATGTGTTGGTATGTTTGGATGAGGTCCCGGGGGCCTCGGGGTGTTTTCGGATGGTTAAACGGGAGAAATTATGGAAAATTGCAGGTTGGAATCCTGCTTCTGTTGTTTCCGCTCCTGCGGAATTTTGGGCGCAGGAGCGTGTCCGCAGAAGCGGACGAGATGCGCAGGAGCGGCTGTTTCCGCAGAAGCGGAAGCCAATCCGCTGAAGCGGGGTCGCTGGTGCGAGCCAGTGATCGCAGAAGCGGACGGGGAGAAATGGACATGGTCCGCAGAAGCGGACATCTTGCCGTTTGGGCGAGACCGCAGAAGCGGTCAATTATGCGCAGAGGCGGATGTGTCCGCAGAAGCGGATCCGCTTAAGCGGCCCTCTTGTTCGCAGAAGCGGAAATGGCCGGCCAGGCCTCGAACCGCTGAAGCGACCCTTTGGTTGCGGATACGGACGCGTAGAAGCGGAAAATGTTCCGCAGAAGCGAAAATCGCTGTAAGTAAGTGTATCAGAAGTTAGAAAAATTTCAGAACATTTCCAAACTTTGAGGGCTCGGCTTAAGGGGCGATTTGGGCGATTTTGAAGGGAGATTCAAGGGTTTCTTCAGGTAATCAATTATGGACTCCAATTATGATTGTTGTTGATAATATTATGCAAGTTTTTCATGAAAATGGAGGAAATTGGGTAATTAATGGGGGTTTTCACCCTAGACCAAAACCTTTAGAAAATCAAGGTTTTGAGTGGGCAAATGGAGTCCGAATTTGGTAAACTTTATATGCATAGACTCGTATTGAAACAAGGGTTCCGAATATATAACTTTCGTGAATTTTCGTTAAGCGTACCGAAAGTCGGGTTTTGGCAACTTGTGGGTTTTGGTGAATTTTGAGTTAATTTGATTGGGTAATGCCCAATTGGCCTATTTTGATGTGATTCTATTGATTTTTATCAGATTCTACACTTGTGGAGGCCGACATTCGTGGCAAGAGGGTTATTACTTAGCGGTTTTGTACCGGAATTGAGGTAAGTGGCTTGTCTAGCCTCGTGTGGGGGAATTTTCACCCCTAGGATATTATGTGATAGTTTAAATGCCTTGTACGCGAGGTGACGGGCGTGTACATGCGCTGGTTGTTGAACACGTACTTTATTTCAAACGTTCGATGAGCGATATTCCTGTCTTGGGCTGTTAATTTGATACTTTTATCCGGTAGTGGTTAGAAAAGCATGATTAGGTAGCACTTAACTGTTTAGTTGTCTAATTGCCTTATTTGAACTCCTTGATAATTATTGGCACTATTTTTCGGGGAAGTTATAGTTAAGCATAATTATTCTCTCTGTGGATTTCCTTTATTGGCTGTGCTCGTGGACTGCGGGTTCGATTCCCGGAGATCCTAGGGCTGTGGGTTCGATTCCCAGAGACCCGGCGGAGATCTCAGGGCTGTGGGTTCGATTCCCAGAGACCCGGAGTGATATTGTTTGTGGACTGCGGGTTCAATTCCCGGAGATCCTAGGGCTGTGGGTTCGATTCCCAGAGACCCGGAGTGATATTGTTTGTGGACTGCGGGTTCGATTCCCGGAGATCCTGAGATTTATTGAGATGTGGACTACGGGTTCGATTCCCGAGATCCTGAGTTATTGGTAGGGACTACGGGTTCGATTCCCGAGATCCTGAGTTATTGGTAGAGACTGCGGTTTCGATTCCCGGAGATCCTGAGCTATTGAGATATTATTGAGACATGGGTCGCGGGTTCGATTCCCGGAGACCCATAGGTACTAAGAATGGGACTGTGGGTTCAATTCCCACAGATCCTGGATTTGTTTATTTGAGTTGGTTATTTGTTGTTAGCTTAATCGTAGACAATTGCAGTAATTATCATAATGTGATTATTTCGGAAATTATTATCATTTAAACTGTTTATTTTGTTTTCATCATTATATTATTGTTTCTCAGTAGGGCCCTGACCTACCTCGTCACTACTCCATCGAGGTTAGGCTTGGCACTTACCGAGTACCGCCGTGGTGTACTCATGCTACTCTTCTGCACACTTTTGTTGTGCAGATCCAGGTACATCAGAGCAGGCTCGTACTAGGTGATTCTGCAGTTTTCTGGGAGACTTCGAGGTATGATCTGCTACGTCCGCGGATCCGGAGGCTTCCCTTCTATTCTAGTATTACTAGTTGACATTTTTCTTCATTTCGTTGTTAGATACTCTTTACACATAGAGCCACAGTTGTATTTCTCTTTTAGTCTGTGTTACCGTGGGGTTTCGGATCTTGGTAGTGTTTTATTTATTGTGTGACGGATGTATGTGCCAAGCGGCACGGATTACATATCTTTTATGTTATTTTCCGCTGTTTCTTATTTAAGTATTTATAACTTATAGATTCCGCAACGTGTTAGGCTTACCTAGTCGTGGGGACTGGGTGCCATCACGACATGTTCACGATTGGTGAACTGGGGTCGTGACAAGTTGGTATCAAAGCTCTAGGTTCATAGGAGTCACGGGACACAGATCGGTTACTTAGAGTCTCGCTGATCGATACGGAGACGTCCGTATTTATCTACGAGGGGCTATGTAACTGTTTAGGAAACTCTTCATTTCTTTTGGATTCCTTGTCGTGCGACATTTTTGGCATCAAAAATCTAAACTATTGCTTTCTATTCTCTCACAGATGGTGAGGACACGAGCTAACCGCGATGATCAGGTACCCGCGCCCCCTGTTGCTGCCGTCAGAGGCCGGGGCCGAGGTAGAGGACGAGGACGCGCCGAGGTGCAGCCACAGCACCATCGCGCGCTGCCGCTGAGGTGCCACCGGTAGACCAGGTTGGAGCGCAGGCACCTGGTACACCGACTACAGCTGCTACTACTCCAGCACTACAGGAGACCCTGGCTCAGTTCATGAGCATGTATACCACTTTAGCCCAGGCAGGTTGCTTCCTCTCACTGCAGCTACATCCCAGCCTAGGGGAGGGGCCCAGAATCCCGCAGTCGTTACACCTGAACAGCGAGTGCCAGTGGGACAGGTTCCAGAGATTATGGTTATGCATCTTGCCGCCCCAGCACAGCCCGGAGGTGAGCCAGCTGCCTCTGAGGACGAGCAGCATAGATTGGAGAGGTTCAAGAAATATGACCCTCCAGTGTTCAGTGGTTTGGCTTCAGATTATGCATTGGGTTTTCTGGAGGAGTGTCATCGTATTCTTCGTACTATGGGGATTGTAGAGACCAGCGGGGTTTCCTTCACTGCTTTTCAATTTTATGGGGCCGCTTATGATTGGTGGCGCACGTATGAGTTGGATAGTCCGAAGGAGTCTACTTCATTGACCTGGACGTAGTTTTCAGATCTATTTTTGAGGGAGTTTGTTCCCCAGAGCCTTAGGGATTCTTCGCGCTCGGAGTTTGAGCGATTACGACAGGGCTCCATGTCAGTATCGGAGTATGCTATCAGTTTTACCCGTCTAGCCAGGCATGCACCGGCTTTGGTAGCCATGGTCCGGGAGAGGGTGCGGATTTATTGAGGGCCTGATTCTGCCGATCCGGTCCAGCATGGCTAGAGAGTTGGAGACAGATATATCTTATCAGTAGGCAATGAGCATTGCCAGGAGGATCGAGAGTATGCTCCCTAGAGAGCGGGGAGAGAGAGAGAGGCCAAGAGGTCTCGTGAGTCGGGCCATCTCTCTGGTGCCCGCACTTCAGTAGCCGGTCGTTTTGGCATGGGTTATTCCGGTCGACCAGTTCACTCAGCATTGCCAGTAGTACTCCAGGTCTTCCAACACCCCAGGAGCCTTATTATGCTCCCCTAGTTTCTAGTGCACCTCCTGCGCAGGGTACTTCCATGGGTCAGACTAGTGGGGGTGAGGCCGGTCAGTCACAGCCACCGCGTCCTCCCATAGCTTGCTTTGAGTGCGGGGATACTCACCATCTGGTTAGGGAGTGCCCCAGGCGTAGGAGAGGAGCACCTCCTCAGTCTTCGCAGCATCAGCGTGGTTCTCAGGGCCAGCAGGCCATCATTCCAGCTCCAGCTGCCACTCCACCTGCCCAGCCAGGCCGGGGCGGGGGTCGGGGTTCTAGAGGCCGCCCTCGAGAGAGGGGACAAGCCGGATTCTATGCTATTCCCGATCGCGCTGCGGCTGTTGCATCCGACTCTGTTATCACAGGTATTATTATGGTTAGTCACGGGGAGGCATCGGTTCTATTCGACCCTGGTTCCACTTTTTCATATGTGTCTTCTTACTTTGCTTCTCATCTGGGTGTGCCTCGGGATTCTTTGAGTGCCCCCATTTATGTTTCCACTCCGGTGGGTGATTCTTTGGCTGTGGACCGCGTATATCGGTCGTGTTTGATTACCATTTGTGATTTTGAGACCAGAGCGGATCTATTGCTGCTTGGGATGGTCGATTTTGATATTATTTTGGGCATGGACTGGTTGTCGCCCCATTATGCTATTCTTGATTGTCACGCCAAGACCGTGACGCTGGCTATGCCAGGCATTCCACGTATTGAGTGGAGTGGTACTCTAGATCACACCCCTAGCCGTGTTATTTCTTTTCTCAGAGCTCGGCGTATGGTTGAGAAGGGGTGTGCTGCTTATCTAGCCTATGTGCGGGACGTCAGTGTTGACACTCCCTCTATTGATTCTGTTCATGTGGTACGTGACTTTGCTGATGTATTTCCAGCTGATCTTCCGGGCATGCCGCCTGACAGAGACATTGACTTTGCTATTGACTTGTTGCCGGGCACTCAGCCCATTTCTATTCCACCGTACCGTATGGCTCCTCCCGAATTAAAGGAGTTGAAGGATCAGTTACAGGAGTTATTGGGCAAGGGTTTTATTCGACCCAGTGTTTCGCCTTGGGGTGCTCCTGTATTATTTGTGAAGAAAAAGGACGGTTCTATGCGTATGTGTATTGACTATCGTCAGCTGAATAAGGTTACAGTGAAGAACCGGTATCCTTTGCCCCGTATTGATGATTTATTTGACCAACTACAGGGCGCACATGTGTTTTCTAAGATTGATTTGCGCTCTGGGTATCACCAGCTGAAGATTCGGGAGCCAGATATCCCGAAGACTGCCTTCGGGACCCGGTATGGTCACTATGAGTTCCTCGTGATGTCTTTTGGGTTGACTAATGCTCCAGCAGCATTTATGCATTTGATGCACAGTGTGTTCAGGCCTTATCTGGACTCGTTCGTGATTGTCTTCATTGATGATATTCTAGTATATTCTCGGAGTCGGGAAGAGCACGAGCAGCATTTGAGGATAGTGCTTCAGATCCTGAGGGAGAAGCAGCTTTATGCCAAGTTCTCTAAATGTGAATTCTGGTTGAGTTCGGTGGCATTTTTGGGCCACGTGGTATCGAGTGATGGTATTCGAGTAGATCCGAGGAAGGTGGAGGCCGTGCAGAGTTGGCCCAGACCCTCCTCCGCTACTGAGATTCGCTGTTTCCTTGGTTTGGCGGGCTATTACCGTCGTTTCGTAGAGGGGTTCTCTTCGATTGCAGCACCTATGACTAGATTGACCCAAAAGGGTGCCCCTTTTCAGTGGACAGACGAGTGTGAGGCGAGCTTTCAGAAGCTCAAGACAGCTTTGACTTCGGCCCCTATATTGATGTTGCCTACAGGTACGGGGTCCTATACCGTATATTGTGATGCCTCACGAGTTGGACTCGGTGCGGTATTGATGCGGGACGGTAGGGTGATTGCCTACGCGTCGAGACAGCTGAAGGTGCATGAGAAGAATTACCCTGTTCATGATTTGGAGCTAGCTGCCATTGTTCACGCCTTGAAAATTTGGCGTCATTATTTATATGGGGTTCCTTCGGAGATCTACACTGATCACCGGAGCTTGCAACACTTGCTTAAGCAGAAGGACCTGAATATGCGTCAGAGGAGATGGTTGGAACTACTGAAGGACTATGATATTACTATTCTCTATCATCCGGGCAAGGCTAATGTGGTTGTCGATGCCTTGAGTCGTCGGGCAGAGAGTTTGGGGAGTTTGGCATATCTACCAGCTTCGGAGAGGCCTATGGCGATGGATGTTCAGGCTTTGGCCAGGCAGTTGGTTAGACTGGATCTTTCGGAGCCCAACCGGGTTCTAGCTTGTGTGGTTTCTCGGTCTTCTCTATTTGACCGCATCAGGGAGCGTCAGTTCGACGACCCTCATTTGCTTGTCCTTCGGGATAGAGTTCGGCGTGGTGATGCTCGAGATGTTACCATCGGGGATGATGGAGTTATGAGGATGCAGGGGCGTATCTGTGTGCCCAATGTAGATGATCTTCGAGAGCTGATTCTAGCAGAGGCCCATAGCTCGCGGTATTCTATCCATCCTGGAGCCGCGAAGATGTATCAGGACTTGAGACAGCATTACTAGTGGAGGCGGATGAAGAGGGATATAGTTGATTATGTTTCCAGATGCCTCAACTGCCAGCATGTGAAGTATGAACATCGGCGTCCGGGTGGATTGATGCAGCAGATTGAGATTCCAGAGTGGAAATGGGAGCGCATCACCACGGACTTTGTATCGGGGCTTCCACGGAATGTTAGGAAGTTTGATTCCATTTGGGTTATTGTGGATTGGCTGACCAAGTCCGCCCATTTCATACCGGTGAGTACTGCTTATTCATCGGAACGACTGGCGGAGATCTATATCAGGGAGATAGTTCGGCTGCATGGTATTCCAGTTTCCATCATTTCGGATAGAGGCACTCGGTTCACTTCACGGTTCTGGAGAGCCGTACAGCAGGAGTTAGGTACTCGGGTAGAGCTGAGCACATCATTTCACCCCCAGACTGATGGGCAGTCCGAACGCACTATTCGGATTTTGGAGGATATGCTCCGTGCGTGCGTGATTGAGTTTGGAGGTTCATGGGATCACTTCTTGCCGTTGGCGGAGTTTGCTTATAACAACGACTACCAGTCTAGTATTCAGATGGCACCATATGAGGCCCTATATGGTAGGGGGTGCAGGTCTCCCGTGGGTTGGTTTGAGCGCGGCGAGGCCAGGTTGCTAGGTACTGATATGGTTCAGGATGCTATGGACAAGGTCAAGGTAATTCAGGACAGACTTCGTGCAGCCCAGTCTAGAGAGAAGAGTTATGCGGACAAGAAGGTTCGCGATGTGGCGTTTATGGTTGGCGAGCGGGTTCTCTTCGAGTCTCGCCCATGAAGGGCGTTATGAGGTTTGGGAAGAAAGGGAAGCCGAGTCCTAGATTTATTGGCCCTTTTGAGATTTTGAGGCGTGTTGGGGAGGTTGCTTATGAGTTGGCCTTACCTCCCAGCCCTAGCCGGAGTTCACCCCGTATTTCATGTCTCCATGCTCCGGAGATACCATGGTGACCCGTCGCACGTGTTGGATTTCACATCCGTTCAGCTAGACAAGGATCTGTCTTATGTTGAGGAGCCAGTAGCCATTCTAGACAGGCAGGTCAGAAAGCTAAGGTCAAAGAACATCGCTTCGGTAAAGGTTCAATGGCGGGGCCAGCCGATCGAGGAGGCGACTTGGGAGACCGAGCAGGATATGCGCAGCCAGTACCCTCATCTTTTCACTAATCCAGGTATGTTTTCTATGCTCGTTCGAGGACGAACGAATCTTTAAGTGTGGGAAGATGTAACGACCCGACCGGTCGTTTTAGAAAATTACGCCCAATCCCTAATTTAACTACTCCCCTAAGTTCATTTCTGCTATTGTGGTTTGTCGGGAGAGTAGGTTCTGAAATTTGGAACATTTTGGGACACTTAGTCCCTGAATGAGAGCTTTGAAACTAGAAAACGGTCCGTAGCCGGAACAGTGTTAAGACGATCTCGGAACGGAAATCCGATGGTTCCATTAGCTCCGTTAGGTAATTTCGGGGTTAGGAGCGCGTTCGGAATGTATTTTGGAGGTCCGTAGCTCAATTAGGCTTGAAATGCCGAAGGTTGAAATTTTTGGCGAATCCGAAGGATAGGTGAGATTTTGATCCGGGGTTCGGAATGGAATTCCGACAATTTCTGTAGCTTCGTTATGTGATTTTGGATATGTCCGCAAATTTTCAGGTCATTCGGACGTCGTTTGGTCGGGTTTTAGATCGAATGTGCAATTCGAAAAGTTTTAAGAAATTTAGGCTTGAATTCGATGTGAATTATGGGTTTTGATGTTGTTAGACGTGTTTTGAGGATTTGAGCAAGTTCGAATAAGGTATTAAGATGTGTTGGTATGTTTGGATGAGGTCCCGGGGGCCTCGGGGTGTTTTCGGATGGTTAAACGGGAGAAATTGTGGAAAATTGCAGGTTGGAATCCTGCTTCTGTTGTTTCCGCTCCTGCGGAATTTTTGGGCGCAGGAGCGTGTCCGCAGAAGCGGACGAGATGCGTAGGAGCGGCTGTTTCCGCAGAAGCGGAAGCCAATCCGCTGAAGCGGGGTCGCTGGTGCGAGCCAGTGATCGCAGAAGCGGACGGGGAGAAATGGACATGGTCCGCAGAAGCGGACATCTTACCGTTTGGGCGAGACCGCAGAAGCGGTCAATTATGCGCAGAGGCGGATGTGTCCGCAGAAGCGGAAGCTTCTTCGCAGAAGCGGATCCGCTTAAGCGGCCCTCTTGTTCGCAGAAGCGGAAATGGCCGGCCAGGCCTGGAACCGCTGAAGCGACCCCTTGGTCGCGGATACGGACGCGTAGAAGCGGAAAATGTTCCGCAGAAGCGAAAATCGCTGTAA
The DNA here is from genome assembly GCA_032618575.1 of Nicotiana noctiflora. Taxonomy (NCBI): domain Eukaryota; kingdom Viridiplantae; phylum Streptophyta; class Magnoliopsida; order Solanales; family Solanaceae; genus Nicotiana; species Nicotiana noctiflora. The sequence continues at coordinate 78,904 of JASVEL010002697.1, read as the reverse complement.
GTAAGTGTATCAGAAGTTAGAAAAAAATTTCAGAACATTTCACACATTTTGGGTCTCGGCTTAAGGGGCGATTTGGGCGATTTTGAAGGGAGATTCAAGGGTTTCTTCAGGTAATCAATTATGGACTCCAATTATGATTGTTGTTGATAATATTATGCAAGTTTTTCATGAAAATGGAGGAATTTGGGTAATTAATGGGGGTTTTCACCCTAGACCAAAACCTTTAGAAAATCAAGGTTTTGAGTGGGCAAATGGAGTCCAAATTTGGTAAACTTTATATGCATAGACTCGTATTGAAACAAGGGTTCCGAATATATAACTTTCGTGAATTTTCGTTAAGCGTACCGAAAGTCGGGTTTTGGCAACTTGTGGGTTTTGGTGAATTTTGAGTTAATTTGATTGGGTAATGCCCAATTGGCCTATTTTGATGTGATTCTATTGATTTTTATCGGATTCTACACTTGTGGAGGCCGACATTCGTGGCAAGAGGGTTATTACATAGCGGTTTTGTACCGGAATTGAGGTAAGTGGCTTGTCTAACCTCGTGTGGGGAATTTTCACCCCTAGGATATTATGTGATAGTTTAAATGCCTTGTACGCGAGGTGACGGGCGTGTACATGCGCTGGTTGTTGAACACGTACTTTATTTCAAACGTTCGATGAGCGATATTCCTGTCTTGGGCTGTTAATTTGATACTTTTATCCGGTAGTGGTTAGAAAAGCATGATTAGGTAGCACTTAACTGTTTAGTTGTCTAATTGCCTTATTTGAACTCCTTGATAATTATTGGCACTATTTTTTCGGTGAAGTTATAGTTAAGCATAATTATTCTCTCCGTGGATTTCCTTTATTGGCTGTGCTTGTGGACTGCGGGTTCGATTCCCGGAGACCCAGGGCTGTGGGTTCGATTCCCAGAGACCCGGAGTGATATTGTTTGTGGACTGCGGGTTCGATTCCCGGAGATCCTGAGCTATTGATATATTATTGAGATGTGGATTGCGGGTTCGATTCCCGGAGATCCCAGGGCTGTGGGTTCGATTCCCAGAGACCCGGAGTGATGTTGTTTGTGGACTGCGGGTTCGATTCCGGAGATCCTGAGCTATTGATATATTATTGAGATGTGGACTGCGGGTTCGATTCCCGGAGATCCTAGGGCTGTGGGTTCGATTCCCAGAGACCCGGAGTGATGTTGTTTGTGGACTGCGGGTTCGATTCCCGGAGATCCTGAGCTATTGATATATTATTGAGAGATCCTGAGATTATTGAAATGTGGACTACGGGTTCGATTCCCAAGATGCTGAATTACTGGTAAGGACTGCGGGTTCGATTTCCGGAGATCCCGAGTTATTGAGATATTATTGAGACATGGGCTGCGGGTTCGATTCCCGGAGACCCAGAGGTACTGAGAATGGGACTGTGGGTTCAATTCCCACAGATCCCGGATTTGTTTATTTGAGTTGGTTATTTGTTGTTAGCTTAATCGTAGACAGTTGCAGTAATTATCATAATGTGGTTATTTCGGAAATTATTATCATTTAAACTGTTTATTTTGTTTTCATCATTATATTATTGTTTCTCAGTAGGGCCCCGACCTACCTCGTCACTACTCCATCGAGGTTAGGCTTGGCACTTACTGAGTACCGCCGTGGTGTACTCATGCTACTCTTCTGCACACTTTTGTTGTGCAGATCCGGGTACATCAGAGGAGGCTCGTACTAGGTGATTCCGCAGCTTTCTGGGAGACTTCGAGGTATGATCTGCTACGTCCGCGGATCCGGAGGCTTCCCATCTATTCTAGTAGTACTAGTTGACATTTTTCTTCATTTCGTTGTTAGATACTCTTTACACATAGAACCACAGTTGTATTTCCCTTTTTGTCTGTGTTACCGTGGGGTTCCGGATCTTGGTAGTGTTTTATTCATTGTGTGACGGATGTATGTGCCAAGCGGCACGTATTACATATCTTTTATGTTATTTTCCGCTGTTTCTTATTTAAGTATTTATAACTTATAGATTCCGCAACGTGTTAGGCTTACCTAGTCGTGGGGACTGGGTGCCATCACGACATGTTCATTGTTGTGAGAAATCATCTTCCGGACGTGCTATATGTGTCCATCATACTCCATAATTCCTGTGAACCTTCCAATCAACCTGTCGTTCCAATCTTAATATCGGAATGCCTTTTGCCTTATTGCCTCGTTCCACGCCTATTCATTTTCATTGTACCGCTTTGGGAGACTTGGTAGTAAGCTTTGAAAAATCAATTTTCGAAACGAAAGAAAAGAAAAAGAATGCTGACCGCAAATGACAAAAGAAAGGGAAAACTTTTCCGAACTCAAAAATAGGAAAAACTTATCTGAAGGTGTGACTGATCCAATGGTTATGCCGCGCCTTTGAGATTAATCTATCCAGTCTATTCATGTCAATCACTTTCTGATGGCCGCGCTTTGCTAGGAGTAAACGAATGTCCAAACCTTGTCTCATGCAGACACCTTGTAACCATCTCGCCTTGTCACCTCATAGTGCCCTTCGAAGGGTTTTCACTAATGAGATTCTCTCATTTCTCTATCTCCCGTCGCCTTAGGGTGCCCGTAAAGGTTTTCACCGTAAGACTCTCTCATTTTATTTCCCTCAACTTTCTTCGCCTTAAGGTGCCCGCGAGGGTTTTCACCGTTAAGACTCTCTCATTTTCGCTTTCTTTCCTTGCGGTGGGCTGGGGTATTATCCATAGAACTTCCTCTAAAGGGCCATCCCTTTTCAGCTTGTAAGTCCTAAATTCAGTCGAGGATTGAAGTGTCATTCGTAGTTTCACTCGCATGACTTGGCATTTCTCAAATACTGATCGAGAGGTCTTTTTGGTTCTTAATGTGGTTTCTTGTGCGTGAGGCTAAAGAAAAGAGGTTTCACCTCAACGGTTAGCTCATTACAACTTTCGGAATCCCTACCATCTTTTCAAACGAAACAATGACTTCTGCCCCAGTTTTGTTGCTTGGGGAATCTTTGATTTTTATTTTATTATGACCGAGCCGTGTGGCGCCTACGTATCCTTCTTGAGGAATCAGGTCGAACGTAGTTCACTTTTTCTTGTGTCTTTTCTTTGTTTCTTTTTTCTATTTTGTTACACATCTTCCTTGGTGATTCCGAAAGAGGGTATATGAAAGAATTATTAAGGTTCAAAGGGGAAAACAAAGGTTAAAGTGTTTGGGTAGTAGAAAAATTGCCTCTGTCATTTCATTCTCCGAAAATGCCAAAATACACACAAACGAAACCAATCGTTGACAAATACATTAAAGAATTACACATAATATCTCTTGACCGCATCGGAATTGATAGCCATATCAGTGCATCTTCCCTCAATATCAGTTAGACATAGCGCGCCGTTGGATAATACCCTAGTCACAACAAACGGTCCCTGCCAATTTGGAGCGAACTTGCCTTTCGCTTCGGCCTGATGTGGTAGAACTCTCTTCAACACATGCTGTCCGACTTCAAATTTCCTGGGACGTACCTTCTTGTTATATGCTCTTGCCATTCTCTCTTGATACAATTGGCCATGACATACCGCTGTCAATCTCTTTTCGTCGATCAAGCTCAATTGCTCTAATCGGGTTTTAACCCACTCATCATCGTCAATCTCAGCTTCAGTGACAATTCGGAGGGATGGAATTTCAACTTCTGCGGGTATTACTGCTTCAGTCTCGTATACCAACAAGTAAGGAGTTGCACCTACCGAAGTCCGGACGGTAGTGCGATAACCCAACAGTGCAAATGGTAACTTTTCATGCCATTGCCTGGACCCTTCTACCATCTTCCTCAATATCTTCTTTATGTTCTTGTTTGCTGCCTCAACCGCACCATTTGCTTTGGGACGATATGGTGTGGAATTTCGGTGTGTAATCTTGAACTGTTGGCAGACCTCCTTCATCAATCCGCTGTTAAGATTGGCACCGTTATCCGTGATGATTATCTTTGGAATTCCAAACCTGCAGATGATGTGGGAATGTACGAAGTCCACCACCGCCCTCTTGGTCACTGATTTGAAGGTTTTGGCCTCCACCCACTTGGTAAAATAATCGATCGTTACCAGAATGAACCTATGACCATTGGAAGCCGCAGGTTCTATAGGTCCAATAACATCCATACCCCATGCGACGAACGGCCATGGTGTTGACATTGTATGCAATTCAGTCGGTGGAGAATGAATCAAATCTCCGTGTATCTGACACTGATGGCATCTTCGCATGAAACTTATACAATCACGCTCCATAGTGAGCCGGTAATATCCTGCTCGAAGAATCTTCTTTGCCAATACATATCCGCTCATGTGTGGTCCACAAACTCCAGAGTGTATATCTGTCATCACCGTTGTGGCTTGACTCGCATCTATACATCTTAACAATCCCAAATCTGGGGTCCTTTTGTACAGCACCCCTCCACTAAGGAAAAATCCGTTCGCCAACCGCCGAATAGCTCTCTTTTGATCTCCAGTTGCTTGCTCTGGGTATACTCCTAACCTGAGGTATTCCTTGACATCATGAAACCATGGCTCACCATCCATCTCTTCCTCTATCATATTGCAATAGGCATGCTGATTCCGGACCTGAATATGTAACGGATCGACACGAACCTTGTCCGGGTGATGTAGCATTGACGCCAAAGTAGCCAAAGCATCGGCGACCTCATTATGCATCCTTGGGATATGTCTGAATTCTACCGACCGGAAACGCTTAGTCAGATCATGCAAACACTGACGATATGGGATAAGCTTTAAATCTCTGGTTTCCCATTCTCCCTGAATCTGATGTACCAGAAGGTCCGAGTCCCCCAAGACCAAGACGTCCCGTACATCCATGTCCACCGCTAATCGCAACCCCAAGATACATGCCTCGTACTCAGCCATGTTATTGGTACAGTGAAAACGCAGTTGAGCAGTAACAGGATAATGATGTCCTGTTTCAAAGATGAGCACAGCCCCTACTCCGACTCCTTTTGCGTTCGCCGCTCCGTCGAAGAAAAGCTTCTATCCCGGATCCTCAGTTAATTCCAACCCATCAATTTGCAGTACCTCTTCGTCCGGAAAATACGTCCTCAAAGGTTCGTATCCGTCATCGACAAGGTTCTCGGCTAAGTGATCGGCTAGGGCTTGAGCTTTCATAGCCGTCCTTGTCACGTATATGATGTCGAACTCTGTAAGTAATATTTGCCATTTTGCCAACCTCCCTGTAGGCATAGGTTTCTGGAAAATATACTTCAACGGATCCAAACGCGAAATGAGGTACGTGGTGTAAGAGGACAAATAATGTTTCAACTTTTGGGCTACCCAAGTCAAAGCGCAACATGTCTTTTCCAAATGAGTGTACTTAACCTCGTGGACCGTGAATTTCTTACTGAGGTAGTAAATGGCCCGTTCCTTTCTGCCAGTAAGATCGTGCTGCCCCAGCACACAGCCGAACGAATTCTCCAAGACCGTTAGATAGAGAATCAGGGGTCTACCCGGTTCAGGCGGAACTAGTACGGGTGGGTTTGACAGATACCCTTTGATTTGGTCAAATGCTTCCTGACATTCTGTCGTCCATTCTATCGCAGCGTCTTTCTTCAACAAACGGAATATGGGTTCACAGGTTGCTGTAAGCTGAGCAATAAACCTACCGATGTAATTTAACCTTCCCAACAGACTCATTACCTCTGTTTTATTCTTTGGCGGGGGTAGCTCTTGAATGGACTTGATTTTGGACGGGTCCAACTCAATGCCCCGTCGGCTGACGATGAATCCCAGCAACTTTCCTGATGGAACTCCGAATGCGCATTTGGTCGGATTGAGCTTGATATCATATCTTCGAAGCCTTTGAAAGAACTTCCTGAGGTCGGCAACGTGGTCTTCTTGACATCTAGATTTTACGATCACATCATCCACGTACACTTCAATTTCCTTGTGTATCATGTCATGGAATACCGTAGTCATCGCTCTCATGTATGTTGCCCCTGCGTTCTTCAAACCGAACGGCATCACCCGGTAGCAATAAGTCCCCCACGGTGTGATAAAAGCCGTCTTTTCTGCGTCCTCTTCATCCATCAAGATCTGATGATATCCCGCGTAGCAGTCCACAAAGGACCCGATTTCACGTCCGGCGCAATTATCAATCGGGATATGGATATTGGGAAGTGGGAAATTATCCTTAGGACTCGCCTTGTTGAGATTGCGGTAGTCCACGCATACTCTGATTTTTCCGTCTTTCTTTGGCACCGGTACTACGTTAGCCAACCATTCGGGGTATCGAGTGACACAAATGACTTTCGCCTGCAACTGCTTGGTTACTTCCTCCTTTGATCTTTACACTCATCTCCGTCTTGAATTTCCGCAGTTTTTGCTTGACGGGAGGATATGCCGGATCAGTGGGTAATTTATGAACCACTAGATCAGTGTTGAGTCCTGGCATGTCGTCGTACGACCATGCGAAAATGTCTTTAAACTCCATGAGTGTTTTGATCAACTCTTCTCTCAGGTTGGGTTCAATATGGACACTTATTCTGGTTTCTTTGACGTCATCTGTGTTCCCCAGATTAACAGCCTCAGTATCATTTAAATTTGGTTTGGGTTTTTCCTCGAAATGACTTAATTCTTCACCGATTTCTTCTATGGCTTCATCATCGCCGTATTCCGATTCACTTTCGTCACTTCTTATTTCATGCGTTATTATTTCCAAACCCGATTGACTTTCTAGACTGGGTTGATTAATCTTTAAGCACGCCATATCATTAAGATCAGTTGAAAGAAGGTTGTTCAGAAAAGTAAAAAGAAGGAAAATAAACAAAATTAGACACGAAGGGGACAAAATTTCATTAATGGGAACGGTACAAGGAAAAACAAACTTGCAAACTCAAATCAAAAATGAACTAAAACAAACGGATTTTCGAAAGAGAACAATCCAAAACAAACTACCAAGACTCCTTCCGGACAGGGAGAGGAGTAGCCTTCCAATTATTCAATTTTGCTTTCGATCCCACAAATTGTATCTCGGCATGGCTGGATCCTTCACCATCCTCGAGCATGCATATATCTGCGAATAGGTCCTCGAACTTTCTTAAGAACTCTTCGTCTGGCCTAACCATAGGACCGGGAATCTTTGTCGTCGGATGTCCTCTTACTCCGGACCTGACAAAAGATTGGGAAAGGCGTGGAACAGGCTTCGGGAGCACCCATGTCTTCTGCTTATTCCTTTTGGCTCGCTGGATGTCCTTTGATGTTGGCTTGAATCCCAAACCGAAGGTTCCCACTTTTTCGACCACAGATACCGGTTGTATGATTCCTTGCAGAGATGTACCTAGACCTTTGCCGTGTATGAAACCGTGTCTCAATATTTCATGAGCCACAATGACGTCTGCAGTAATTATTCTGTCATTGGGAATGCATTCCCCTTCTGGAACTCGGTTGGCGGATACCACATCGCAGATCTGGTATACCCATGGCCCAACCTCTTCTTCTGTCTCAACAAAGGGGACGATGGTGCCTGGCTGTAGATCATTCTCTCCATGGACGACGATCTCCTGTTGGTCCCACTCAAACTTGACGAGTTGGTGTAGGCTGGATGGAACTGCTCTTGCGGCATGGATCCACGGTCGCCCTATTAGAAGGTTATATGACACTACCATGTCCAGCACCTGGAATTCCATGGTGAACTCCACTGGCCCAATTGTCAAGATTAACACTATGTCCCCGACCGACGCCTTGCCTCCTCCATCAAACCCTCGAACACATATGCTGTTCTTGCGTATCCTGCCGATGTCCACTTTCAACTTGTCCAGTGTAGAGAGAGGACAAATGTTAGCACTGGACCCATTATCGACAAGGACTTTGGTAACCACCGACTCCTCACACTTTACCGTAAGATATAAAGCCTTGTTGTGCTCGGTGCCTTCCTCGAGCAATTCATCATCGGTGAAGGTGATCCGATTCGCTTCGAAGATCCTATTGGTGATCTTCTCCAAATGACTCACTGAGATTTTATCAGGTACGTGGGCCTCATTCAAAACTTTCATCAAAGCTTGTCGATGTTCTTCAGAATGTATCAGCAAGGATAGCAATGAGATTTGCGCGGGAGTTTTCTTCAGCTGTTCTAGGACAGAATAATCATGCAACTTCATCTTTTTCAGGAATTCTTCTGCCTCTTCGTCAGTTACCGGCTTTTTCAGTGTTGCCAGAGTGATCTTCCTTAATTCCGCAGGGGCAAAACATCTCCCCGACGGGTCAAACCTTGCGCTTCGCAAACTTCCTCTTTCACTTCCTTTCCTTTGTAGGTTGTCGTGGTCCGATCATAATTCCATGGAATAGCTCTGCTATCAGTTATTGGCAACTGTATTGCTGGCTTGATGATGAAAGGATCCATTCGAACACCTGCCACCGTCAAGACGGGTTTGGTTGCTACCCCTGGTACAACTATTTTTGCTTCCCCCGGCCTCACCGGTACTCCGTTCATACTTCCCTTTTCTGCTTCCGACCCTCCTGGTATGTCCTTCTGGCAAGTGGATGACTCATCAAGGCTCGGCCCCTTTCTCATTCCTACCCCGCTAGACTTGATCATCATTACAGTCTGAGAGGCTTTCTCCTTTCCTTCTTCTACTTGTACCAACTCGATCATGTTGGTCTCATGATGAGTTGGAAGTGGATTTTGGTTGATGTTGGGCTCGGTTGGAGTCTGGACCTCAATCCTGCGAGTGTCGATGAGTTCCTGGATGGCTGTTTTCAACCTCCAACACTTTTCCGTGTCGTGTCCCGGACATCCTGAGCAGTATGCACAATTTACTGAATGGTCCAGATTCTTTGGAAGAGGGTTTGGCAGCTTAGCCTCAACCGGATTTAACAACCCTACTTGCTTCAAACGGTGGAACAGATTGGTGTAGGACTCCCCCAAGGGAGTGAAAGTCTTTGGCCTTGGCGCCCTGTCGCTCTTGAATGCTTGGTTCGGACGAAAGCCCGCACCCGTGGGATTTCTATAGGCTCTTGGGGGTGGGTAATTGTTCTGTGGATTTGGCGCACGCCATGGTGCCTGGACGGGAGGTGCGGAATATGACCGAGCGTGATGGACAGTAAAATGGGGATCAGGTGCCAGATAGTAATGTTGCGGGTGGTTATATGGATTGTGGAAGTAATTTTGGTGGTGAGGTTGTGGCGGGTTATACTGGGGTGCGGGGCCTCGTTTCTGAACCATGTTCCGGACTCGACTGCCGTGACTTCTTCTTTCCTCTTTTTCCCGAGCACTCCTCCGGTACCACTTTGAATAGCTTGGGTGGTGGCTTTCAACGCTGAATAGCTCATAATCTTGTTGGCTTTCAAGCCTTCCTCGATCATAGCCCCCATCTTTATCACCTCAGTGAATGACTTGCCCACGGACGTCACCAGATGTCCGAAATAGGTTGGCTCTAGTGTCTGCAAGAAGTAATCCACCATCTCGTTCTCTCTCATAGGCGGATCTACCCTTGCTGCCTGTTCCCTCCAGCGGAAACCAAGTTCCCTGAAACTTTCGGCGGGTTTCTTTTCTATCTTTAGCAATGATAGGCGGTCTGGGACTATTTCAAGATTGTACTGGAACTGGCCAATGAATGCTTGAGCCAAGTCATCCCAAGTAAACCATCTGCTGGGATCCTGCCTAGTGTACCACTCCAGGGCAGATCCTCCCAAACTCTGACCGAAGTAAGCTATCAGAATCTCGTCTCGTCCTCCGGCTCCTCGCATTTTACTACAAAACCCTCGAAGATGGGCTACTGGATCACCATGCCCCTCGTATAAGTCAAACTTGGGCATTTTGAACCCGGCTGGCAACTTGGACATCTGGGAATGGACACAGATCCTTGTAAGCGACACCGACCTGGTTGCCCAAACCGTGCATATTCCTGAAGGACTGCTCCAGGCTTTTAACTTTTCTAATAACTTCCTCATGTTCCGAACTTTGGAAGTGCTTTTCCGGTTCTGCCGGGTTATCCCAGTGAGGGGTGTGTGTATGCGGTTCAGGAGCCCTAAAAGTAGGCTCGGGGGGATAGTAAGAATTGTCATGGATTTGAACATGCGGCTCACCGGACGACTTTTATAGAGTGGCAGGTGGGGGTGCCACAAAAACAGGGGTGATCGGAGGAGGATTTTGTTTGGCTGGTGGAATTTGGGCGACATAAGGGTTTTCCCCTTGATAGTATGGATAGAGTGGGGCGCTTGTCGAAGGGTCAAGGGGTGGATGTTCTGGAGCTGATGCGAGAGTAGGGCGGTTTGGCGAAGACTGTCCCCTAGCCCAGGCTAGGTGCATCTCTGTTATCTGCTGTTTCAACTGGTCGACCTCTTCTTTCATGATTTGTATCTCTGATTTCTCTTCCTCGAGACTTTTACCGGAGCTGGACATACTTGCTGGAATTGGCCCTTTAGATCTAGTACGGTAATGGTGGTCGGCCAGTATATTCTGTCAAACCAACTGCTAAACTTTTCTGGATTGCAACAAACTTTGTTAGTTTACCGAGTTTAACAGATATGTTATGGCACGTTGGATGCAATGCACCTAACCAAATAACCCTTTCTACATGTACTCATAACATGCGTCATTCCAGCTTTTCTCTTTTTCTCTTTTTCTTTTTTCTTCTTTTTCTTTTCTCTTTTTCAACTATCCTTGAAAGCCTTATTGTTATTAACCTTCGTATTCTTTTCCTTTCTTTTTAGTGGTGGTCGAATCTTATGTGGATTGCCTACGTATCACGTCCCCGCGTGAATCAGACCGAGCGTAGTTCTGGTAACAAGATTGTGGCAAAATTCAGTAACTCTTTTATATCAAATAAAACCTTAAAGTTACAAAACATGTCTTACAATAATCGACAAAATAGAAGAATGCTTGACTCGAAAAAGGAAAATGCCAACCAACTTGACTCGATATTTCAAAATACATTTTTAATCAGAAGTCTAATGCTCTAAAATTCCTGGGGGCCCGCGAGGCATCATTCGGCCTTGTCGCGGGCCTTGGTGTGAGGTCTTTGTGTAGTCCCCTTAAATCTCTCATAATCTGATGAACATAGCCCATAACCGAAGCAAAAAGGGTAGGGCGGGGCATTTGTTCACAAGCCAAACACTTCATGGTGACATAGTGCTCGATTTCTCCAATTCTGTCCTTGATCATGTCCCTTTCTCTGAGTAGCTGTTCTATCTGCTGGTTTTTCACCCCCAATCTTCGAGTATTGTTGGTGACTTGGTCTAGGAGCTTATCCACTTGTTCTTGCAGTCGGGCCATCAAATCGTTGCAACGGTCGAGGTCTGTTCTGGCATCTCGGGCTTGCTTGAAAACCCGCTTCCTGAGGATAACATTTGCTTCCCTTAGACTAGTGATGATCTCAGTGTAATCTTCTTCTATCCGTTGCAGGTGAAGTGCATGTTGATGTGCCTCCTTTCTCCAGCTAGCACGGACCCTCATTGTTTGGGCCTTCGACTTTTCCAATTCTCTTTGGACATCGGCAACTTGGCTTCTCAAACCCTTTATCAATTTTTCGTCTGCTCGACTCCTCAACTGTCTGTCAGCGTCCCTTTTCATTTGCTGGATCTGAGCCCTCAAAAAGTCATTTTCTTGTGCCAACTTCTTTTTATCTCCCTCGTCGGCGGCGGCTTGCATATCCTTTTCAAATTGGAGATCTTGGACCCGTTGCTCTATCTTGCCAATCTTTGTTCTGTAAACCTCTTCCTTAGCTAACCAGTCCCATTGTTCTTGTGACGCTTCAGCAAATTCCCTGAGGTGAGGTCTTTTGGCTGGTCTTTCACCCGATGTTTCTCCTTTGTACCAAGTAAGATATATGGGTACAACCTCTCCTCTAGCTCGATCCTGCACACGAGTGTTTGCCTCCAGATATTGGCATTTGCTCCAGATCTGGCGGACCCTTGCTTCTGGGAATTGACCGCCGGGACCAATTTCAATAACCTGGGTACTCAAGTCTTCTTCTTTGGGTACTATCTGGCACCTCCCGAGCTGTCTCAACACCCGATGGGGCGCATAAGGTTGAATGCTTTTAAGTCCCATTAAGAGAAAGGGGGACCTAGCCGCTGGCATGTACACGATTCTGTCTATCTGTAACCAACCCAACGTCCATTGTATTCGACTTGCGCTGAGAGCCTGAAAGTATGCCCTCCATGCCAATGTTCCTTCAAGCAAGATGGTCCTATCAATCCTTGTATAGAATTCGCTTATGCAAGTTTTCTCAACCAACCCATATTTCAAGAATTGGGCGCGACGACACAGGTGCTCGATCATCCACATCTGTAGCAGTAAATTACAGCCTTCGAAAAAATCTCCTCCGGCTTTGCAGGTTGTGAGGGCTCGATATATGTCTGATAGTATCATGGGAGCAAGAGTACTTTCGCTTTGGTCAAGCAAAGTACTGACGACTCCGGCTACCTTTATATCAATGTTTCCGTCTTTCCTCGGGAATACCACGAGTCCTAAGAAGGCTATCATGAAGGCAACTCGTCTGTGCTCCTCCCATTTCTGGCGATTACCCTTGCTGCACAATTTGTTCTCTGGCTTGTCAAAACCTCCCACATGACCGTACCTTTGATAGATGAAGTTTAAAGTACAAAACCCTTGTGCTAGATCTGGGTTACGTACCGTTCTGGCTGTCTTCGGTGAGTCTAAAAACCGGTGTATGGCGACAACCCTGGGAGCGATTAGATATTGATGCCCCAATGGTATATCAGTGTTTCCAATGTATCCGGTCAACTCCTCCACAGTTGGGGTGAGCTCGAAGTCCGAGAAGTGAAAGACATTGTGCGCGGAGTCCCAATATGTGACTAATGCTCTTATGATGTCCCCTCGAGGTTTTATTTCAAGCAGACCTGTGAGACCTTTCAAATACTTTTTAACCTCATCCTGCCCTTCTTTGCCTAGATCATCCCACCATAGTCGTATTTGTACCGGGATTTTAGTCATGAATGAAAAGGGTTCATTTTGAATCGTGCTCATCCTGCACATTTATTTAAAGAAGAAGATCATTTTGGCTGGCAATGATTTTTTTCAAAATTTACAGATTTTGGTATATTTTTGTTTTGTTTTTTTTTTTTGAAAAAATGGCAAGTTGGACCCGGACGGGGGTTGCCTACATATCTCACATCCGGTGAGAATCAAACCCGCGTAGTTCGGTCCGTCAAAACAAACTATTTTCTTTTATTGACCGACAAAGAAAACACATTTTGTTAAGAAACTCATTTTGTCGGCAAAGTCAACCTTCCGTCGTCTTTTATTAGCAAACTCAACTATTGATTTGTTGGTAAAACACATTTTTGTATTTTCTGAAAATATCTATTTCCCCATACTGTTTCCTTTGGTTTTTTGTTTCTCTTCGGTATTTAAAAGCCGGTCAGCATGCAAGTTCGAATAAATGCTTAAAACAAACATGGTATAGCAGGATGGTCTTTTCATTGCAGGTTGCCTGTCCTAGACGGACCCAACCCCTGTGTTGAGTCCCCTAAGTCAAATGCAACGTGATGCAAATAAGCGTTTCCTACTAGGGATCCGGTATGCGGTTATGTTATTCTAAGTTCAAAACCTCGGTGCATGATCTAGACTGTGTACCCAAGCGGACAACTCGGGCTGAGGAAGGAGCTCCTTTCCGGGAACCAAAAGGCCAACCGGCTTAGAAACTTTCCGAGCCTCTTCATTATTTTGGGGTATGACACTAACAGAATAAGGAGTCTCAACCGGTGAGCACATCCCCGGGGGTGAGAAGTGAAGGGTTTTCGGCACAGTTTTATATACAATTCACGCAATATCAAAGCGGTAAACATATAGCAGTTTGTATATACAGTGCAACTAGTATCAAAGCGGTAGACATGTAGCACATTAATTAAACATATAATAAAATCGGATATAGACAAAAACAACAATTTAACTGAGCTCGAATTCTTAAACCCTGAACCGAAGTTCTGGATTGTACTATCCCCAGCAGAGTCGCCAGAGCTGTCACACCTCCTTTTTACGCATCCGCGAGAGCGCGAGGGAGTTTTTCCAATTAAAGGACAATCGAGACGAGATTAATTTATTAAATTCAGAGTCGCCACTTGGGAAAATAATGGTGTCCCAAGTCACCGGTTTGATCCCGAACCGAGGAAATTTATGACTTTGTAATATAGTCTGCGAAACTAGAAAACCGGATAAGGAACTCTGTTAACCCGGGAGAAGGTGTTAGGCACTCCCGGATTCCGTGGTTTTAGCACGGTCGCTCAACTGCAGTTTTTGCTTTTATCTGATTTTTTTATATTTTAACTATGTATTTTTAATGCTCCGCTTTTATTTTTAGAAGAATTGCGACGTCACGAAAACACATTTCGAGTCACACCGCAACCAGTACGCCTGTGACTTTAATGTATTTCAGTTCCGCCGAGAATAAGATTTGGGTCACATAAATGCGCACCCGTATTTAGGAAAGTAATTTACTTACAAATCGTGCCGAAAGAGTCTATCGTCTTTATTAACTTTGGGAAAGGACCGTGAAATTCACTAACGGTCCTTCCAAGTCTAAGTTTTTTATAACAACTAATTTGAGGGCCCCGCAATTGTGTATTTTCGTTTGGCGAGGCTCGTCTCGTTATTATTTAAGGTCATACCTAGCATAACTAAATTTTCTATCGCTTTGTTTTTGTATCAAAAGGAAAGAAAGTCCTAATGAATGTTACTAAGAAAGATTACCTTAGTTTACCAATTAAACATTAACCGGCTTAGTACCATTTTAACCTATTGTCTCGCCTCGAATTTACCCCGCTAAATGAATTAAAGATATGCCTATTTAAAGGTAATTCGAAACCTAATACCGCCACTACGTCACGGGAACCGTACCCGTAGCCATGGCAATTTAATTATGTGATCGACTGATATTGAAGCAAGACGATGATACAAGAGGATTGCAAGATGGTTTAATTCGTAGCATAAAAGGTCGATTTGACATACCCCAACATTAAATCATGCAAAAGATTCTGTTTATTTCCTTAAAAGCGAATACAACTCAGAGGTGTGTTTTGGTAAGACAAAAGGGAAATCAGTCACGCCATGGCTATAAACAATCAATTGCATATGAAAGAGGATCTTCAAATCACAGCTCATACCAAGCCAAGATATGGGTCGAATTGTCTCTATGCCTTAATGGATTATCGCACAATTAAACAAGTTCAAGAACTGCTTCTTTCATAGTGTTAATTCTGTCGTTCATTTCATGCCAATGTGGTAAATTTAGACTAAGCTCATACTAAGGATTCTGTAACGACTAACAAATCTTAATCAAGTATACACTGCATTCTCTGCCTTCTTAAGACATCTTATTTCAATACACCTAACTAGCCCAACTTTTTAATCTTAAAATAGTATCACTTAGATCACTACACTTCGATCGATTGTCCGTTAGAAAAGCAAGTACAATGAACAAATGTTTACACAATCTATCCATTTAGATAACAAAAAAAAAAACGTATCAACAAATATGAGCATTTCATTTCTTAGCTGCTCTTCCCAGTTACATCAAAGTGAGCTCATGAATGTGTACCTGGAAATTGCCAAAAAGTAGAGGACTAAGGGATCAGCTATGGCAATGAAGCAACAACAGCAGTGAACCAGCAGCAACAACACACAACAGCAAACAGCAAACCAGTAGTAGCCAAACACTCAGCAACAAACAACAGCCAAAAACAAACCACAGCAGTAGCCAAGACACAGCACTAGCAGTGGCCAAACACAACACTAACAGTGGCCAAACACAATCACTTAGCAAACCAAACACAATCACTCAGCAAACCAGTGACACCACCTCGACCAACAGAAACAAACGCCCCAAAATATATGCCAGGGATCTGTGTGAACTTCAAAGAGGAATCCGATGAAACAGTAACCAAAGACCCAATGACAAACCAAGAAAAATCCAAACTCTCACTATCTATTTTTCTAAGGTTTCTGTATCTCTCTGTATATTTCAGAGTGCTCTCTCCAAGTCCCCTCACACTGTGTATGTTTGTTTGTATATGAAATCTATGTATGTTTCAGGATTGTCTCTCTCAAGATCCAGTGTCTAAGCCTGTGTCTATGTGAATAATCCCCCCTTTTCCTGTCTACTCAACCCTATACTTATAGTTTTTTTAAATCCCTCCTGAATGACTGCCACCCACTAAACTAATACCCCTGCCCATTCCTATCTCTGTCCAACCCAATAGATTCCCCTGAGCAGACCCATCCCTCTGCCTGTGCCACTATATTGTGTCTAAGTGTGGGCTTTAATTAATTAAATGTGAAGTGCAAACCTGGTGGAGTGCCCTGCTGTAACAGCAGGCTCCACTAGGCTGGCAGGTGATTAAACAACTAGCCTTAATCCCATCCTAACAATTACATCCAGTGAACTCCTAATCCAGAATCAAGCAAATAACAGGCCCTAGACTTGTGAATTGTATACGGACAAGCAAGGTAATGAACAATCATACAAACAAGTTAACTTGTTGACGACGTTAAATAAACTATGCATACAAAGCAATTAGCATTGAATTAAAACAAATAGAGATAGGAATCGACCGGATAAAAGGTCTACGGGAGATGAAGAAAAAACAGAAAACTAAAAGAAAAACCAAAGGATAAAAAATTCACATAATTAACACACTAAATATGAAGAAAGAAAAATAGAAATACCATGTAAGACGAAATCAAAGCTCGAACGACCCCGGACCCATCTTGGATTCAATTCGAACTTGGATTCTTCGCTTTTGAGGCCAATGGACCTTAATTGAGATGTTTTCAACAATGAAAACTGTCACGCCCCAAATCGAGGGACATGACCGGCGCCTGACCGGGTTGCCCCAGTCAAGCGGACCTGGGTGCCTTTCATTCCCACGCGTTACCCCTGTGATGACCTGTTTCTCATTAACCAAATATATTACTAATCATAATTGATTTCACATTAAACAAATAAAAATGATACGAGTGATTCATTAACAAGATTTCAACTTTTACAACGCCCGACATAACACCTTATATATAAGACTGGAGTCCCACAGTTTACATGTCTACAGAGCCTCTAGGATACAAAAGGGAAATACAATACTTGCCGGTAACAAGGCTCCGGCTATACCTTTCAAAACCAAAATGAAATCCAAACCGAAGTGGCAAGAACCACACAAGGCCCCGAGGAAGAAAGGGCTCACCAAGACGGGCAGTGGAAGGAGAAGAATACTACTGCCGACGAGCTGAAGTGCCTGCTACTGATCCACCTACAATCATGACACGAATGTAGCGCCCCGGCAAAAGGGACGTCAGTACACTTAAATTGTACTGGTATGTATGGACAAACTTTGTCCCAAGTAAACTCAAGCCATTAAATTACATCAACAATCAATTAAGCCAACCAACCATGTTTCCACATTTTCCTCATTTCAAATAATTCTCACACAAAGCACTTTCCACGATCAACCAATTTAACAATAACCAATCAATCACGTAAAACACAAGTAGTCAAACAAAGGGGCAATCAGTGCCCCACAGGTTGCAAACTCTCCTGCTGTCTCCTTTCACAATTTCACATTATTGATTTATGTATCAATTTTCAATAGCGATTTCGATCGCTTTCCATCCTTGTTGCCCCTGACCACCCTTATTACCTCGGCCACCCTTATCACCCCAACCCACACCTTATTTCACCACGTCGCGGCGCGCGACACGACCCCGCCTTACAGTTGAAAACACAACAATTTCAAACAGCAGATAAGGTACTACACACAATTTCAACAAGTTCAAATAGCAACTTACACATTGGTTCATGTTCTCAATTACTTCTCAAGCCAATATCAAAAACAAGTTACAAGTATTCCAAAAATCAAAAATGCCCACATAATCATGTTCAACAATTTACCACAATTAAGGTGTTTCAAATTCCTTCCACAATAAGCCAAATATGCCATCACAACAACTTTCCTCAGTTCTGTACCAATTTCAATTCCTTTGTCATCTTTCAATTCGTATTCCAAACCATACCAAATGTAGTTCAATCATCAATTGTATACCCAACACAACAATGATATCGAAAAATCACATAAAATCTCTCAAATTAACACATGCCAAACAATTTCACACATATGGGCGATTTTACAAGAATCAAAATTAGCCATACATACCGGGTGATGATGTTTTTCCTCCTACTTTATGCTTACCCAAGATATCCTACTCTTGCCAACCTTGTTCTTGAAGACTCTTACTTCTACCCACTTCTTTTTACTAGAAATCAAGTTCAATAATCATGCATGAGTGTAAAAATTCTATTTTCAAAAGCTATTATATGCAAACCTCTCTTTACCCAATTAAAACTGAAAATCAAAAAAAAAAATAGTTAGGGTTTTTACCTTGAAAATATTGGGGAAGTTGAATCCTTGCCCTAGAATCCCTTGGAATTAAGTAGTTGGAACAATCTTTGAAGATGAAGAACTTTTCTCTCTAAAAACCCTCTCTTCTCTCTCTAATTTTGGTGAGATGATATGATAAAATGAAGAAGAAAGGTGTTATATTAAAGAAGAGATCGGGTCAAAATGTTACAAAATCTGGGCCGGGGTCAAATATGCGGTCACTATGCGACCGCAGAATCAACATGCGGTCCGCATAGTGGCCGCAGAATGGCTCAAAAATTACGCAGGCTCTGGAACGATTTGCGGTCACTATGCGGACCGCATGTTGATTCTGCGGTCGCAAAAGTGCACCGCAGATTGACATGCGATCGCATATCGACCGCACATTGGACACAATTTTGGGCAACTCTCCGGAACGATTTGCGGTCACTATGCGGACCGCATATTGATTCTGCGGTCGCAAAAGTGCACCGCAGATTGACATTTTTCTGGGAAAAATTAATTCTCTACATTTTTGAAACTTAAATCACTACCAAGGGTTCGAACCGCGGCGAGCAAGCTCGCCGCGAAGAATTCTACGCATTCCTAACACATTATTCGGACCATGACACCACAACTACTAGGTTTTATGCACAAAATTTTTTACGGGGCCTTACAAAAACATCCCAATTAAGGTCTATTAGACCTCAATTAGGGAGAAACTCGAAATCTAGGGTTCATGGCCGAGATTTGGGGCTCGACAGGTTCTAGCAAGATTCGAGGTGAACCAGGTTTAGTAGGGGTATGTGGGAGGTGAGGGGAAGCTATGGTGTGATTTTGGTGAGGTTTGGCGTGGTTTGGGTCTTAACTCGAATCTTCAAATGAAGATTCGAGGAGTTCCGGAGTGATTCGAGGTAAATGGTTCGTGGATATGGAATGGGGGAGTCGAGATGGTCTTATGGTGTAAAAATGGGGGGCTTTGGTGACTGACCACCGCCGTAAGGCGATTTCCGGCGGTGGTGCACGGCGGGGGACGGCGGGGGCGAGAGACAGGGTCTCTGAAGCTTAGAGACGAAGAGAGGGGGGGCTGGCTTGGGGGGGGGGGTATGAGATAAGCCTTATATATGAAATAGGAGATTAAATCCTGATCGTTGGATCATTTACGATCAACGACCAGGATCTCCTCACTTAAACTAAACGGTGTCGTGTAGTGTCAATTTAAGACCGGACCGGTCTTTGGAGTGAAACGAATCGGGTATCATGAGGTGATTAAGGTCGTTGGATGATGAGAATCCAACGGCCAGGATCAAACAGTGGGGCGATTAATGAGATCCATCGGATCAACGCTGATCGACGGCTTGGATCTCTTCACTTAAAACGGAACGACGTCGTTTGGGGTGTCTGTGAGAGACGGACTGGGCTAATGCAAGACTTGGGCTGACTGTCTCGTTTGGGCTCCAGATTTAGAAGCCCAAACGTAATTTTCAGCCCTTTCTCCTTTCCTTCTTTATAACAAAACCAACATTCTAATTAATTTATCATTAAAATAAAACCATAAGGATATTAATACTTAACAACAATTGACACATAATTAATAAAGAGAATAAAATCATATAATGGCAACAAAACAAAATACATCCTTATTATTTTGTGATTTTCCGTTTACTAGTTAATTCAAAACTTTAAAAACAAGTTCCAAACGCTATTACATATATATATATATATATATATATATATATATATATATATATATATATATATATATATATATATATATATATATATATATATATATATGCATACAATTATATATATATATATTTTTTTTTGTATTTTTCATTAATTTAATCAAATATGCATGCACACATAGATACGAATAATAAGAAAAATAATACCAAAATCCGCAAATATTGCAAACAACGCAAAAACTCTTTTTTTTTTTTGAATCTTTTAGGAGTAATTCGTGTGAGGCAAAAATTACGTGCTCACACATGTCATAAGCTTTATAGAGTTCGCTGCAACTCCTAAATACAACCGTTTCAAAATAAATACAAAAGAGTGAATACAAAGTAGGAAGGTGACTCTGAAGCCCGCGATCGCAACAACAGGGTTACCTTGAGTCTCCTCGGCAGGAATCTACACAACGACTAATGAGCAATATTTGTATTTGTACAAAAAAATGTATAGAAGTATAGTTTGAGCACACCACATCAGTTTCCGATAAGTATCAAGACCAACCTCGGTGGAGTAGTGACGAGAAGTAGTCAAGACACATACTAGTCTAATAAACCGAACAAGTATAAGTATAGGAACAACATAATATGATATCTATATAAAGACTAATGCGATATGGCTAACAATTCAGTAACTGCAATAGGCAAGAAACAACTAGTAACAACGAAACATCATAATAAGGACATAGAAGAGTGAACAGAAACACAACACAATCCAAAATCACAAATACAGTAAGACAAGTAATTACTCAGCAACTACGAAAGTTTTCACATTAGGCCTTAGCCAACAAACTCCAATCAACTAGTCAAAACCTTCAAGTATAAATCTTTCACCCATAAGTTTTTGAATACAAATCTTTATAATATAATCCTTTCCAGTAACGATATTTCGAAATATACTTCCTTCAACTAAATATCTTTCAAACGTAGTTCTTTCAAGATAAATACTTTTTGAATATAAACTTTTCAAATAAACTTACTTCGAATATAAGTCACCCTGTGACACCTCATCTTACAATCATACAATACAATGCTCAATACCTGAACCCTAACATTTGGCATCATGTGCCCTCATCAACCGCACAGATGACTCACGTGCCAAATAAAGTCATTCTAACATGGAAGGCAAGTAAACAAGGTTGTGTATCTATTCTCAGCAATATCAAGAAAACCTCGTATCTGATAAGGGTACTTAGATAAGTGCATGCTTGTGGAAGTTTCTTAACATAGTTCATACCAGCTAGTAAGCACAAGCAAAATAATGGACAACACGTCAAATGTTTACACAAGAATGGAATCAATGAAAGACAATAACTCAGAACACACTAATAATAATAAGGGATCTCCCAGTAAGCCATCCCGTAGTCCCAAACGTATATGTGTAGGGGGGATCTCCCGGGATACCATTCCGTAGTCCCAAAGTAAATATGCAGTGCTGGGAGATCTCCCGGAATACCATTTCATAGTCCCAAAGTAAATATGCAGTACATGGGGATCACCCGGAATACCGTTCCATAGTCCCAAAGTAAATATGCAGGGGAATCTCCTGGAATATCGTTCCATAGTCCCAAAGTAAATATGCAGTGCAACCAACAGAGATAACAACTACAACACAACAGAAACTTAGTGCATCACCGCAACAAGTACAACAGTAACAATGACAATAATACAAAAATATATCAACTCAAGAACTTTAAATCACAAAGAAACGGTAGAACCGGTTCACAAGGAATAACCACGATAAAGACTTCTAGGCGTAAAGAAAACAATTGAAAAATGGAAAATCAATATGTAGCAACGATCTCACAAGATACAATTCAATAGTAAGGAAGCTAACACGAGTCAAATAGTTCCAAATAAAGACAAGTCAAATAAGATATAGGATGTCTAAACTTCTTTTAAGGTTGAACAACTTCGAGGATATTCGACAATTCGATTAAGGATAAGCAGCAGAAAGATAATCATAACCTCAATTAAGACTAAACAATTATAAGATGAGATGATAATAATTTCAAATAAAGGTAAGAATTTACGAAAAGATAGCATGACAATATAAGAGGTAAAGTATTTAGTAAAGTCAATTAAGAGTCACATAGGTAATAACAGTGAATCCTAAAGAAATTAATTCAAATTTAAGCAAGCAGAGGTGAAACTAGTAAATAGGAACTCAGTCATATCAAGAACAACTCCATACATATTGAAAATAAGGACCTAAGAAAAAAGGCCAATTTCCCACAAATAAGTCCGAGCACGCACTCGTCACCTCGCGTACACGAACTACAATCAATATAGAAGATTCAAATCTTAAGGAAAAATCTCATACACAAGGTTAGACAAGATAGTTACCTCAAGAAATATAAATTGATACTCTAAAATGAACTTCTCAAGTGAAGAAACCTCTCGACGGCTCAAATCTAACCAAAATGACTTCAAAGCACAAATAAAACTCATAAGAAACTATTCCGGATCATAAAGTTTCAATCTTTAACAAAATCTAAAAATTAGTCCAAAAGTCGACCCCCGAGCCCGCACCTAGAAATTCGACAAATTTTACAAAGATTGAATACCTATTCCGATACGAGTTCAACCATACAAAAATCATCAAATTTGGCTACCATTTAGTCCCTCAAATCATGATTTTTCATTTTATAAATTTTCTTCAAAAACCAACATTTTCCTCAACCCAAAACACAAATTAAATGATGAAAATGAAGATAAAATAACGGAATATATTAAATTCTAGGTGAAGTACACTTACCCAATCATTTGCTTGAAAAACCAACAAAGAATCGCTCAAAAATCAAGCTCTACAAGTCAAGATATGACAAAAATGGTCTAACCCTCGATTTGGGAATATATATACTCTGCCTTCCTAGGTAATTGTGCATTGCGATCGCGCAAGAAGCAATGCGATCGTGAAGAAGAAATATGGTAACTGCCCAAAATTCACAACGCGACCACGAGATGATGCATGCGATCACATAAGAGGAAGGGGATAAAACACCAGCTGTTATAGCCGAGCTATGCGAACACGGGAGATGGACTGCGAATACGGAGAAGGCAAAAGCATATATACGCGATCGCATATTAGTATATGCGAACGCGAAGAAGGAAAGCTTTTAGCCACCAAATGAGCCTTCATGATCGCGGCTATACCTATGTGTCCGCATAGAAGAGGACACCAGAAGATTGAACAACAGTTCAAAATAGGAGGAGAAAATACCCGTAGCCCACCCGGAACACACCCGAGGCCCCTGAGACCCCGTTCAGACATACAAACAAGTTCTATAACCTAACATGGACTCGCTCAGGGTCTCAAATCGTATCAAACAACGCCAAAAATATAAATTGCGCCATGAATCGAACGATGAACTTTTAAATCTTCCAACTTCGAAAACTCGTGCCAAAACCGATCAAACCAACCTGGAATGACGTCAAATTTTGCAGGCAAGTCCCAAATGATAGGACTGAGTTGTTCCAATTCTTGGAATCACATTCCGACCTTGATATCACAAAGGTTAACTATGGGTCAAACTTATCCATTTTCCAAACTTCAACTTTTTCAACTTACGCCGAAATGCCTCAAATTATCCTACATACCTCCAAATCCGTATCCAGACGCGCGCCTAAGTCCATAATCACCATACAAAGCTAGTGACATCATCCAAAACTCATTCGAGAGCCGTTTACACAAAAGTCACATTCCGATCAAATTCTCACCGCTTAAGCTTCCAAAACTAGATTTCTTCTTCCAATTCGATTCCAAATCATCCGGTAACTGATTTCAACCATGTACGCAAGTCGATGCACATAATATGAAGCTTCTCAATACCTTATTGGTGGTAATAGCTAACATGTGAATGTCGACCAGATGAGGTGTTTGGTGGTGATGGTTCAGAATAGTAGCTAGTGGTGATTGAAAGTGGTAACGATTTATGATTGAGGATGATGGTTGTAGGTGGCCATAGTTAATAATAGGGGTGATAGTTGTACTTGTGATCCAAAAAGGTTGGGGTAGGGGTATAATAATGGGTAGTGTCCATTGTAGTTGTTGATGGTGATTGAATAGTTAGTCATAGAAATTGAGGTGAATGAGTGTTGATTTTGACTAAGAATGATGATAATACTAATTAATAGTAGGGGATCACAAGTCACAACAGTTAATAATGAATATGACTAATAGTAATGAATATGACTAAGAGCATGTTTGGAAAGCCACCTAGGAATTGGATTTGGGTGTAATTGGGTATAATTATACAGTTTGACATGTTTGTTTGGCCAAGTAATTACTTGGTCAGCATGGAATTGAGTGTAATTGAAGGGGCGTAATTACACTCTCCAATTCTCAAGGGGGAGGTGAGAATTGGTGGTAATTACACTGCGTAATTACAAGGTTATTTTTCATTTTCGTTCCTTTTTATTTTATTATAATTTATTTTCTTTATAACTTTTTATTTCTATTATTTTTATTTTTATTTTTATTTTTACTTTTTAATTTCTTTTAAAATTGTAAAATATATTTTTCTTTGTAAATTATTTTTCTTCCTTTATTTCTTGTTATTTCATGTAATCGCTTATATTTTATTTTTATTTATTTTATTATTCTATTTTTTGAAATTTCACCTCTTAATATAATAAATAACGAGTCATTTACAAACTTATCATATAATGAGTGATGTAATTAAAGTGGAATTTCATTGTTGAATGTGGTTATAAACTTATTGTGTTTCATAATCTAAAATTATAGCGGAACTTGTTATTATTATGTTTGAATTTGACATATGCTAAATAATTTTTTTTTTAATTTTGAAATTGTGTTACATTCATGGGTCTAATTTACTTGTTTTAGTAGTATTGGCTCACTCGCATGTTGTTCATTTTTTAGTTAAAATTGATAGATCAGTTTGGTCAAACACTTGAATAATGTTATGACATTATATTTATAAATATTAATTTATTTTATCAAATATGAATTCCATAGTGCTTACAAAATAACGTATATTTTAAATTTTTGTACGTATCTAAACTAAATATTATTAATTTAAAATATATAGATAAATTTTTATAATATTAGTTTATATATGATTACTTATTAATGTATATTCATGAAAAATATATATCTTAAATATTAAATATAATATTATTTATACTTATAAAAATTTATAGGCATATATTTAGTATATTATCTTTTAAGTTTTGATAATTACTTAATTTAAAATTTAATCTAAGTGTGTAATTACACTTGTACAATCAAACAGTAAACTTGTAATTACACTGTAATTACACTATGACAAACAAACATGTCATTGTAATTACACAACTAAGTAATTACTAGGTTGTGTAATTACTACCATAATAATTACACCAATTCCAATTACATGGTAGCTTTCAAACAGACTCTAATAATATCTTAATAAAATTAAGTGTATCTCAGTTGTCCTAACCACACAAACCTATTCAAGACTAGTTAAGTAAGTCGCACCTATTCGTGACTGAGAAGTAATAAATAAAATAAAATGGGGCCACTATGTGCTATTTTACCGTTCACAAATCAGAGGGGTCAAACAAGGATAAAAAAAAAATCAAATTGGGAGGTTCCTAACGGCGGCATGGAAGTGAACGGGGACGACGGCGAACCGGCGGCGAACTCTCCAGCTGAAGAAGAAATGACTACATTTTCTAGCCACAACTTCGGGAATTCTGAAAACACGGACGACGGCTTCTCAGTCACCATCATCGAGGTCTTTCCTCTCTTTTAGTATATTTTCTCTAATTTCAGCACTCTATTATATAAAAATTCAAACAACAACAACAACACCAAAGGATAAAGAACTCCATACAGCTAACTTCTTTTTGGCATGTAAATAGAGCATGAAAGAAGAGTACGGTTTATTCGTATGGCCTTGCAGTATTATTCTAGCCGAGTACATTTGGCAACAAAAATCACGCTTTACTGGCGCTTCTGTGGTTGAGGTAATGAACCTCATTTTATTGTTGTACTTATTGAAAATTTTATAATTTCGTTGCCTTTTATTGGTCTTTAGCTCGAATAAAGGACGGTTGCACTAAGTAACTCTATCGTAAAACTAGTGGATTTATATTGTTGAGTTTAAGTTATACACACTGTCATGTTTTACACTACCAGCTCAACCAAAGGATATTTAATCCCACAAGTTTCTGGGGAGGGTAGTATGTACGCAGCCTTACTTACCCCTACCTGGAAGGGAAGAGAATGTAATTTTGAAATGTGAGATATGTAATTTGAAAATAAGACACTTTACGTGACGGATGGTGTAAAATTCCTTAGAATGATGGTCTACATAACTTAAAAACCCTTATTGTTTGGTTTCTTCGATACGAACTTGGAACAGGTTTAAAGGAGCGAAATGAATATTAAAGATTTATATAGGCGACTCAAACTAGTTTGGGATTGACGCGTAGCAGCAGCAGTAGTAGTTGTTGTTTTGTCTGTTGCCTACTTTGCGTACTGTGCTTTAGTTTTAGTTTGATTAGTGTTATATTTACTTCCTTTTGTTCATCATATTACAGCTTGGGGCAGGGACCTCGTTGCCTGGGCTGGTTGCTGCAAAAGTGGGTGCAGATGTAACACTCACTGATGATTCAAGCAGAGTGGAGGTGTGATTTTTTTTTTAGAAGTAGTTTTCTAATAGACACCAGATTGAGAATTCATTATTTGATCATAGTCGGAGAGACAGTGCTCAAACCCGGTTACTAAACCAGGATATATTGCATATTTATATTACTG
Source organism: Nicotiana noctiflora (assembly GCA_032618575.1). Lineage (NCBI taxonomy): Eukaryota > Viridiplantae > Streptophyta > Magnoliopsida > Solanales > Solanaceae > Nicotiana > Nicotiana noctiflora. The sequence goes on along the minus strand of JASVEL010002697.1, from coordinate 52,053 downwards.
GTATGCTAATTGGATTCAAGAACTGAGCATAGAATTGATGTGCAGTGGGAATTGAGTATAAGGAATTATTGATAACAAAGAAGTGCTTCACCTTTTCTTTTCTCTTCTTTATTTTGCTTAGCTATTTCTTACCTTGGAGCATCCGTGTATCTTTGAGGCCATTATTGTCATAAAAAATATGTTGTGCTCACAACAATTTTGGTTAAAACAACAACAATAATAATGCCTCAGTCCCAAACACGTTACAGACAACCGTGCTGGTAACTCAAAGTAATATGCTTACAGAAACTGTTGGATTGTTCTGGGTTTGAACTTGTAGGTTTTGTCCAAGGATGCTTTTTGGAAATAGAGCTGCCATTGACCCTGTTCTCCCACACTCATCTGCTGCTTCAATATTATTAAACAACAATTTGAACTTGCAATGGTGACGGATGTAATTGAATGACTAAGCTATAGATATTAGTAGGTAAGCTAGGAAGCACCTACCCTGAATAAGAACATCTCAAAATTTTGTGAGAATTATTAGTCAGCACATTGAGCTTCCAAAATTGCACCAAAATACTTATCAGTTTTACTATAACTGCTTGTTTGTGGAACTACAGGTGCTCACTCATATGAGAAGACAATGTGACTTAAATGATATCAGGTGCAAGGTAATCCACACACTTCTGTTTGCTATATGCAACTTGTCATTCCACACGACACATTTTGTGTAAAAGCGTAAAACTGTGTGAGTTTTACTTGAGTATCTAAGAGCGTGTAGAATGCCTTGGACAAAGGCGGCTCAACGATATTTATGACCTAAAGCCGAAAGTTAAGAGAAGTCCTTAATTTTATTGTGATAAAATTATATATATTTAATCTTTATTTGATATTTTTCTTTTTTCTTTTGTAATAATGGTTGACCGGATCATCTTGTACGTATTTTGGCCCTTCAGTTGGCTACCTGCTAGCTCACACCATTGAAGACATCTAGTAACTCCACTCACCAAGGCTTCAAAGATCTTTTTATAAGAAACATCCACCTTTAAGATACAATTTTATAAGTTCCCAACTACTAAGAGATGTTAAAATAATTTAATACATTTGAAATAGTTTAAGTTTATTTGAAATTGAAAAAAAGACTTGATCTACTCTTTATAAGATAATCTACTTCAAAAGATATTACAAGAGGCTTCGTTTTTTTTTTTTCGTTTTATTATCATTGTTGTCATCAAACTGTTTTTTGGCCATATTGCATATTTATTATGATTTTTTTATCTGAATAACCTCTATTTTTCTTCTCCTAAATAGTATCCAAAAAGCAAAAAAACTTAAATCTGGTATCTGATAATATGAAAAATTTGAGCCTCTTGGAACATTGATAGTTTTATGCACTTCTCCTCCGATAGGCTTTATGAAGGTCTTGTTTCTTGTCTTGATTTTGTATGTGATATCTATTTGAAGTCTTCCATTTTCACATTGCTCGTACTGTTGTTGAAATGTTTTTTTCATTTTATCTTCTAGATACGTGGACTTACATGGGGTGTGTGGGATGCACAAACCATCTCTCTGTGCCCAAACATCATCCTTGGAGCTGATGTCCTATATGACAGTTGTGGTAGGTTTATTTCTTTATATATCTTGTTCTTTCCTTCGTTTCTGGATCTGCCAACTGAAGTTGAAATGTCTATCTTGCATGCTTACCAAGCCTTTGATGATCTCTTTGCAACTGTGACATTTTTACTCCAGAATTGCCCGTCATCCGTCTTTATTACTACATATCATAACAGAAGGTATGTTTCTTTCCTCTCTTCTCACTTTTGATACAGCTAAGGATTATTTTCTTGTGTAATTTGCTCATTCAGATGTAGAGATGATCCAACTCCTGAGGGAAATGTTTCCTCTGATTGCTTTAAACCATGTGTAGTGGGCATCACCTAATTGGATTCTTGATGGTGAAATGGGGCCTGAAGTGTGTTAAGCTTCTTGATGGGTTCTCATTCATGCCATCACACAAGACATCTAGTTTGAGTGGTAACATTCAATTGGCTGAGATTATTTTGGACACAACAAACAGAGACGATACAAAATTGATGTGACTGAACTCAAGTGTGATGGTGCCAAATACTAGGTCCTGCTTACATATTTTACTTCTTCCATTGTAAGTGATCTAAAATTTGTCAACTATATAGCACTCTTTAGAAATATTTCCTGCAGTCTTTTTCTCGTTTTTATTTTCTAAAGGTTTCTATAGGCTGTAATCGTTCAGGTTTCGATGTAAATAACTTGTGATCAACTAATCATCACCTGCACATCAATAGAAGTGACCAGTGCATTTGTGTCCTCTTTATATGCTTTCTGTGTGCTTTTTCTCGGGGGAAGGGAACTTGCTATCACCACTGCATCTCTCACAGCAAACACTAAAATATCTGAACATGAGACTATGCTGTGGCAAAGAGCTTCAACTGCTTTCTTCACATTATCAATGACATAGAATGCATGCAAAGAAGCATTAGGGGGACCATCTTTTTCTGCCAAGTTCTTTCCCTTGGAGTTCAGCATAACAGAAGCATCATAAACCTTCAAGAAGGTTCATGGGGTGAAATGAAGAATTTGCTTAGCAATGGGAGGGAAAAGTGTGAGAAACTGTAACTATTATATGGATGGTTATGACTAAACAAGGTTTTTAGTTGTATACCCGAATGAAAATATCATGAAATGCATCCTAAGACAGGCACTGTTTTCTCCATCTTTGACGGTGTATTTGGCCTGAGAACATGTTTTAGAGTAGTAATTTGAACTAAGGGCATTCCCTTGACTCTTTAGGGTAGATAGCAAAACTAGTAATGAGCTCAACTATGCAACAAAATATGCCATTGGCGCTATATGCCTACTAGGAACTCTAGACCAAAGTTGTGTAATTGCTTTGGAATTTGTTGATAAAATCTGGTCGGTGAAAACAGTGAATTTGGTTGCATGCATGTTTGCTATTAAGGTTGTGGAGAGCTTTTCAAGCTTCTATTGTGAATATATATATCATGTTACTTTTGTCTGCTCGCCTTTATGCCTAATGAACCTTGCCAAAGGATAATGATATAAACCAGGCATGTCATTTTTATCTCCTCCTTTCCTGTATGTTGGCACTGCACGTTGTGTTAAGGCGGTTAAGCTTCAGAGCCAAGGATGTCGCTTAGCTCGATGTTCAAATCCTGCTTGAGACAAAATTATTGCGTGATATTTTTTTATCTGTTCAAGTGTTGATAGACAAAGTTATTAGATACCTGTGATAGAGGTGATACGCATCTGATGAAATAGTTGAGTGTTCGCAAGCTGATCAAGTTGCCTTCCTTCCTTCAAAAACAAGGTGGTTAACCTCATATAGCAATACTGTTATGCATGTAACTTTGTTATGCGTGTAACTCGTTTGGTCAAGCTGTAAAAATCAGCTTATTTTGAAAAGTGTTTTTTCAAAAGTATTTTTGGTGAGAAAGTTTGTGTTTAACTAATTAATTTGAAAAGCACTTCTGAGCAGCAATTAGTGGTTGACCAAACTTTTAAAAATTATTTGTACGTGTATTTTTCTCAAAAGTACTTTTCGAAAAAGTGCTTTTGGAGAGAAACTATTTTTTTTGGCTTCTCCAAAATTGCTTTTCCTACTTATCAGAAGCATTTCTTTTTCTTCCAAAAGCTTGGCCAAACACTTTAACTGTGAAAAAAAGAGCATCATTTTTGCAAAAAAGTGCTCCTTAGAAGTTGGCCAAACAAGCTATAAATCAAGTAATAATAGACATTTTTATTTATCCCCAAAAAAAAAAAGGATGGCATATTAAGCTTGGCCAAACAGGCAATAAATCAAGTTGTAAGAGACATTTTTATTTATGCAAAAATAATAATAAAAAATGATGCCATATTATTGTAATTGTTCCTGCTATTTCTGGCTATTTGATTGCTCCACTCCACTACCAAAATTGATGAGCGTATCGTTGAACTTGCACAAACTAGTACTCCTTTCAAAAGGATGGTGGAATTCGGAATATGAGGATTTACACCTCTGATTTTTTGTTTGGATCAGATATCAATTATCGTTAAGTTTTTTGGAATAAAGATTATAAATTTATCATTATAATATTGTTGTAGTTAATATTTCTAAACTCGCACGAAAAGGAGCATCACTTACCTATAGGAAAACCGTGGAATTACAACAACTCTACCTCTTTATTTTGCCTTTTCAATTGGAAAAGATATCTTTACTAGAAAAATTCCATTTTACAATTGACTAATTAAGCTCATCAATGATATTAGTGTTAACTTGATGAATGTTTTATGTATTTAACCAAAGCAGGTATAACACTAATTGATCTTATAACCTTGACCCATTTCAATTTTATTTTAAAGGGTGAACAAAAGTTTCATGGACACAGTCCATCCTCGTCTAAACGTTTGTCCTATTATAAATAACAAAATTTACTCAAATGTACTTCATATATTCACACGCAAATGAACATCAATAAGATTATAAAATGAAAGAGGATGGCTTCACCATATTAACTTGCATCCTACCAAGACAATGACCGAAAAACTCAATATTAATAAATGTCCAAAACATTAAACATATCAATACCGTGAAATGCATTTATAAAAAATTTATAGATACTAGAAGATCATAATTATAAAAGCACTTTCATATCAGGAATTTAAGATATTTGCTCAAGTCCAGTTATCCAAACACAGTAAAAACAACACAAAATAGTAGTAGCAATTACACCTTAAAATTTAAACGAAATATATAGTATTAAAGAGAATTAAGCCCTAGGTGACTTTATATACCTACCGGGTAAAATTATAATTTTGATAGAGCTTATTTGGTTATAGGTTAAACCATTAATAAAATTGGGCAAAGCGAGAGCTGAAGTGATAATCCAATAGTCTAATAATACTAATTTATATATTTTTTTTTGTAGAAATAGTCAGATTTACAATCGGTAATTGAAAAATAGTCATAGTTTCAAAAGTAATCAAAATTTTGCCATTTTTTATGTAAAGATATAATCAGAACAAGAACATCCTTAACAATTCCAGCATAATATGACAGAGTTCATATTTTTTAACATATGCCAGTATAATTCTGGAATTTCACAATGTGTTGGAGTTCCAACATAACATGTGAAAAGTTTAAATGGAAGAGCTCCATAGTCCAACATACTATACTGAAATTTTCTATAATAAAATTCCATCATAATATACTAGAAATTTGTACAGTAGAATTCCAACACGCCGGAGCTACTTTGATAGGTTTAGGTGCTTCAACACCCATTACATTTTGGAATACTACACTATTTATTTATATAGAGATAGTAATGATACACACAAGATTGTGGAACACCCATCTCTCTTCATGCACTTCTCATTAAAAGTTGTTGAGCACCCATAATTTAAAATTTTTGAATTCGTTACGTAAAAATTGCATGCGCGTTCTATTTCGCCGACCCTTTTAATTTATACCTATTTTGTTTTTTCGTTTGCATCTGCACTCATTTTTTGTTAAAAGCGTTTTAAAAAGATGATTTACCCTTTTTTTAAAATAAAAGATTTTGACAAACGACACGACAAAACTTAAGCAAGTTTAGGCTGAAGTTTTAACAAATGAACTAAAAAACTTCATCTCGTTTAAACTCAAGTTTCGGATAAAATTCAGGACAAAACTGTAGACCGCGTTACAAAACTTCAGCATGTTTTGGTATGAAGTTTTAGCAAAAGAACTAAATAACTTCAGCATGTTTTGGTATGAAGTTTTAGTAAAAGAACTAAATAACTTCAGCATGCGTTATTAAAAACACTTTAGAAAATTACATACTCCAAGACAAAAATTTAAGCATGTTTAGTCTGAAACTTTAGCAAATGAACTAAAAAACTTAAGCATGTTTAGTCTGAAACTTTAGCAAATGAACTAAATAGCTTCAGCATATTTGGCCTGAAGTTTTAGCAAATGAACTAGATAACTTCAGCATGCATTAGCAAAAACTCATTAAAAAATTACATACTGCAAGACAAAAACTTAGCATGTTTAGTCTGAAGTTTTAGCAAATGAACTAAAAAATTTAAGCATGCTTAGTCTGAAATTTTAACAAATGAACTAAAAAATTTAAGCATGTTTAGTCTGAAGTTTTAGCAAATGAACTAAATAACTTCAGCATGTTTAGACTGAAGTTTCGAGTATAACTCATGACAAAACTGTAGACTGCAGGATAAATAACTGCAGCATGCATTAGCATGAATTTTTACCTTCAACATGAAATAACTTCATGCAAGTGTGATTCTGAAAATGATTCTGGACAAGTTTCTAATTTTTTGATAAAGTTGCTGAGAGGAGAAGATGAGATCTTTTTTACAAATGAGGTTGCAGATCACGTGATTAATTCGTGATGCAGGTTTTATATCTTTTGATAGGGGTATAATTATTATGTTATTATGAATTTTATGTTAGCTTGCTACCAAATCAATAATCTTTAAAAAAATAGGATATGGGCTAAAAAGTGGCACAAATATAGGGTACGACTGCAAATACCTCATCCGCTACTGGCTAAAGTATCTGTGTTTTAGCAAAACAGTAGCTATTTCCTAATAACTTTGCTAATCAGTTCAAAAACTAGGTAGACCGTGCTATTTTCACCACTATTTACTAAATTATTAACCTAATAACCCAATAAGCTTTTTTCGATTCGGGCTATAGGTTTTATCCGACGGAAAAAAGGCCTGATATATTCCTCCACTTTATTTTATTGTTCAATCATGTCACCCGTTATACTTTCCGTTGCCGTCCATCAATGTTCTATATTTGCCCCTATTTTAACGGCAGGGACACGTGGCATATTCTGAATACGGAAAAGAGCATGATATATCCCTATACTTTATTTTATTGTTCAATCTTATCCCTTGTTATACTTTCCATCCAAGTTTACCTATGCCGTCCATCAAAGTTCTATATTTGCCCATATTTTAACGGCCGAGACTCGTGGCATATTTTAGGAGAAAGAACCAGTACAAAAATAAAAAAGCTCTAAACCGTCCTAGAACCCATGACCCGCAAGCTCATTTTTTCTCTCTTAATTTTTTTCAAACTTCTCTAAAATAAAATTTTTTAATCCGTGTAAGAGATTATCTTAGTCTAACAAAGAGATGAGGTTCAAAGACACAAGGTTCTGTCATCTCTTTGCTTGTTGCCACCATTTTTTTCTTTACTTCTGTTTCTTACTCCATACTCTTTTACATTTTTTTTCTTCCTCTTGTTATCACTGAATAAAACTCCATCTTTGAAAATAAAGCTGCTCGAAGTCGCCCACAATTCCTGGCATATGTATTTTCTTTCAATCTCATAGATTTAAGAAAAAATTGAAATAGGTGTGGCAGAAAATTTGAAACTTCAGACGGGCTTGATGAAATTCTTTCTCTGGCGATCTCAAAACAATGAAAGGAGGTTGGGCCCAATTTTGAACAGTTCAATGAAGCCGGGGAAGTAATTTTTACGGCTAAAATAAATATAGTAAGATTTCATACATGCCCAAGTACTCAAGACCATTCACGAAGTCACACTGGCGCCGGAATCTCATTTTTGAACCTCATCTCTTTGTGAGACTAAGATAATCTCTTACGCGGATTAAACGTTTTTTTAAGAGAAGTTCGAAAAAAAATTAAGAGAGAAAAAATGAGCATGCGGGTCATGGGTTCTAGGGCGGTTTGGAGTTTTTTTATTTTTGTACTGGTTCTTTCTCCTAAAATATGCCCCGTGTCCCGGCCGTTAAAATAGGAAAAAATATAAAACTTTGATGGACGGCATGGGTAAACTTGGATGGAAAGTATAACGAGGGATAAGATTGAACAATAAAATAAAATACAAGGATATATCAGACCTTTTTTTCGTATTCAGAATGTGCCACGTGTCCCGGCCCTTAAAATAGAGGCAAATATAAAACTTTGATGGACGACAAGGATAAACTTGGACGGAACGTATAACGAGGAATAAAATTGAATAATAAAATAAAATAGAGGAATATATCATGCCTTTTTCTGTTTATCCGTTATATGCCTAGCCCCGATTAAGGACCAAAGTCGTGAACGTCGTAAAATGGTAGTAACCTCCGCCCATTTTTCACTACCGTCAAAAGTGTAGGGTATAAAATGAAAACTCATAAAAGTTTGCGGGCTCCTAAACAAAACTGCTAAAATTTTCTCGTACCCGCACGAGGAGAAAGGCAATGCCCTGTTTGGATGCCTAAAATTCTCGTTTAGGGGGAAATCAGTTCTTTACTGTAACCTAAGTGCGACAATTTTACAGCACCAGTTTCCTCAGAGGTAATTTTTCTATTTTCTGTTCGATATATTATTATTACTATCATTCGCCTGCATTATTCATATAAAATATACAAAATCTTTCGCCAATTTTTGGGGTTGTCTTTATCGCCAATTATGGCCCTGCCATTGACGTTTTATTTGATTTTGAACCAACAAGGGTCTTGTTGTATAAACCCTGACATTCACTGCAATAGGATCAACCCCACAAGCTGTTTAAATTCTAGAATTGGGTTAAGGCCTAATTAAAAATCGAGATCAGAGGGTAAGGCGAGATTTGAACCATGTACCCAAGTGGCCAGAGTGAAGTTGTAATCACTAAAGCTTATTGGTCATTTTGAATGAAATAGATACATATTTATGCATGTATTTTTTTTAATGTCTAATGTGTCAGAATTACCAGATGGAACTTGTGGAAAAAAGGTCAACATTACCTTGGGACTGCAAATTGTTGTGGTAGGCTTAAGAGTTAAATTGGTTTATTCTTGACTGAATTTCAGGCTGTATTATTGGGTACATAGGTTTTTTTTTTTTTTCTGGTTAACTTAATAAGACTGTTTTCTCCTGTCAAGCAAATTATCTGTTGTCTCTCAATTCTCATGCCTTTTGGATAACTGTTAGACGAGTCCTTACTCCTGAATTCGGTGTAGTTTGCATTAGAGGCGGAGTTAGAAATTTATATAAGAGATTCAAAATATTATTAGAATGACATAGTTGGGATTCAAACTTGTGATGTTAAAGCCTTTTTAACCCACTTTACCACTACGCTAGAATTTTCCCGGGGATTCAGCAATTTGTATATAACCAAAAAAAATTATTTTTACCCTATTTGCTCAGTATAATTTTTCGTCTCGACGAAGGTTAGTGAATCTCATTCCCGCTTACGAGCTCTGCCCCTGGTTTGTGTTACTCTGTGAACCCCTAGGGTAAATACTAAATAGTCAATGCAAGTGTCTTTGGTGATACCTTTATTAATCTATGAAGTCAAAAAGCCTTTCTCTTGAGATAGAAGTTCGAAGGTTACTACGATTTTTGAACCGCTCTTTCAAGCTTATAAAGCTATACGAAAGAAAATGTGAATATTTATGCTTGAAATTTTTTGATCTGTGAGCTGATCTTACTTTTCATTTGTAGGTATAATACTGCTGTAACTTGTCCACATTGTATTTTTACTCAATCAAATAGATGGCTGGGAGTGGGAGGTCTACTCGTTCCAAAACACAGCAATCTATGCAGCAGCGGGAATCCCAGTGTAGAGCAAAGTGGACCACATCTCTTACTAAGATAATGCTGGAGGTAATGGTAGACAAAGTTCACGAGGGGCATATGCAAAACAAGTCTTTTAGTAAGAAAGGATGGAAATGCATTTGTGAGGAGTTCCATAAAAGAACCGGTCTTACATGGGAGAAGGAGCAATTAAAGTATCGATATGCTGCACTAAGAAAGCAGTATGCTACTATGAAGTTGCTACTTGATCATAGTGATTTCAAATGGGAGGAAATTACAGGTTTAGTAACAGCAACAGATGAAGCTTGGGACAAGTACATCAAGGTTTGTTTTCCCGTGTTGTCTATTTTGAGCAAAAACACCTTTAGCCGCTAGGACACATTTGTCATTTGTGTTTTTGCAAGTTGAACTCTCTTTTTACTTTTTAATTTCCTAACGCACAGAAGAATTTTGTGAATAAGACTTTCTTTTCCTATGCCTATGTGATCTATTGATGGATCACGGTTTACCTTAGCAATATTTTTCATGTCAAGGGCTTGTAATTTCTTAGTAGAGTCAGATGTTGTTCTTCAGAAATCATCCCTCACAAAACTCTCCTTGACATTGTACTAATCAGGATAATCCAGATGCAGAGACCATAAGGAGCACAGGTTGCCCATTTTACAAGGAACTGAGCGTGATATTTGCTGATTCTGGAAGTAAAGGGACGTATAATGGATCTACTAGACACAAGGACTGTCTCCCTGGTTCAACACTGTCTCAGGAAGAGTTGTCATATTCAGAGTCTGACGAAGGTCCAGATACCAATGAGCAAGAAATTCTTCAGTCTGTGAGCTCACCTACTGATATATGTCGCAAGAGAGGGCGTAAGGGGGTTGATGGTGCTATTGGAAAAGCTATATCTGAGATGGCTGCTGCTTCAAGACTTAGAGCATCTGCTATGAACAAGTGCAATGAAAATTTCAGCATAACCGACTGTATTAGAGCTTTGGATGAATTGGAAGGTGTCGATGACCAAGTGTATTATGCTGCTTTGGATCTCTTCTACAATCGTGCAGCTAGGGAGTTATTCTTATCTCTCAAAGTTGAGAAGCGGCTCACATGGTTGGTTGGCAAATTGTCCCGGTCCTCCCTAAGTTAAAAGGATAAGCCCGACTAATCTTGTTATATATTCAAGTAGCAATATCCTATCTCAAGTGAGTCATTTATTGGTATTTACAAAGGTGGAGCTTCATGTCTATATCTCTTTCTTCTTTTTTTTTTCTTTCTTATTTGACAACTAGGAGTTAGACTAGATTTCAGAATTTGGATAAAATTTAGTGAGAGAGTTGAAACTTGTTGTAGGAGGAAGCATTTTGTTAAAAATTAAGCCTACTCATCATGCATTTAGATGCAAAGGTGGCTATTGTTTCTACTCAACATAAGGCAGGACTTGCAGTTGGAGTTGCCGTTGCAGCAGCAGTTGCGACATTTATACTCTATGTTGTGCGGACTCTCCAAAATGCTGCAGTTCCCGTGTCGGATCTTTAAAAAATACACTACTTTTGAAGGATCTGACACGCACCCGATGATATTTATGGAGAGTCCGAGCAACATAGCATTTAGTTGCTTGTTTGAAGTCAAATGGAGAGAGCACATAAACATCAGCAATATGAGTGAGTTTTCAAAAGGCATCTAGTTTAATGGATGATCCAACATACTTCTAGTGTTTCTTCACGTTTCATCAAATCCTGAGCAGTTGCAACTGTATTTTGAATAACAAAAACCTGATTAAACAAGTACTAGCTCAAAAAAGAAAGATCCAAGATTTATATATGAGGGATTCAGCCTTTAACCCATTGTGCTTTTAAAATTATGGCTACATAATTCAATCAAAATATTTGTTGGATTTTTCTCATTTATATCTATGCTCTATACACTCCACCTTCCATGCAAAGCCTATACTGAAGTAGAACAGAAGTATTGCTTGCTTGGAGCCAATACATCTTCCTCGTTGTAATTTCAGTATTGTAAGACAACGAAAAAGAAGAATCCATTCTATCATGTGAAAGACTCATTAGAGAAAAATCTCATGGCATAAAAGTTGTAGTTTTATTTCGGTTTAAATTCCAACATAGACAAAATCACTAAGTGATTTATTCCCATCTCGACAGACAAAGTTACTTGGTGCTTGTTGGAGGTAGCAGCTAATCGATGGAAGTAGTGTAGACATTATTGTTGTTTAAAAGTTTTAGTCCCTTTTAATTAAACCAATTAAATAAAAGATAATTGCTCCAATCAGTGGCGATTTTTCAAAGTGGTGTCACTATTTCTAATAAAAGGGTTGTAACAATCAAAAAATATTTTGTGGAGCCAAGTGAGTTCAAACCTAAGACCTCTCACATATTACTTGAAGCTAACAACCACTAGGCCACTAAGATGATATGTTACAAGTGATGTCACTTTTAGTAGTTTTATCTTGTATTTCTGTTTTACTTTTATATATATATATATATATATATATATAATAAGTAAAAAAATTCGACGAAGCGGTGTCCTTAATACCGCTTGCCACCATGTAAATCCGCCCCTGGCTTCAATAATATCAAATGATAATGAAAATTACAAAAAGGAAAAGAATCACCATGCTCAAACAAGTTCGCTCTCTGTCCGTTTGATAAAATAGAATTAAAGATACATATCGAGATTCCATTCTTTCGTCTCTTTTCTCGATCAGCCGCTTGAGGTTGGGGAGCATCTTCCTCTTTTTAGGGATGTATCTCCTGTTGTACGTGTCTCTCTACGTCCCTTTATGTTACACTTTCTCGTAATATTTATACCAAATATTTTCCTTACCCAGCGGTCCTTAACCAGAGTATTTAAGTTCTTGGAATATCCCATAGAATATTCCTCTAATTTGAGTGTTGAACTGGCCGTTTGACCAAATTAAGTGCTCGACCTCGACCGTAGCTAAATCACTTACACTTACCAGTGTATCGCTTTCTACATGCAACTTTGGCTTGGTTACTTTTCCTTAAGTAGAATTCCTTTAATTCGATTTTGATCCATACAATATCAATAAAAAAGACAAGTATAAATTTATTGAAAGTTCTGTCGTCACATAGACAAGAAATTGAATTTTAAAGGCACCAGATCAAAGATCAATGGACGTTAGTACTCCGTAGCACCTATATATATACGTACTACTTTCCCCTCCTTGAGAATGTATGGAACTAAAGGAGAACAAGTTTACGCCTACATGTATGCTTACTTGAAAAGCATTAATTAGGCTTCAAAAATCTGTAGCTATTCATCATGGCTAGAATCTTGGTTTCTTTGGATACTTTTCAATAATCAACTTTAACTTTGATTTCTTTACAGCATTTTTCATTTCAATAAGGTGGATCTATGATTAACATAGATGGCATCTGAACTAGGTTTAGAACTCAATTTTACGAAAATATTTTTATAAAAGTTCATGAAAAGGAAATTATATTAGGAGTAAAAAGATTGATTAGTTCAAAGATATATATAAAACACACTAGAATGGAGCATCAAGGCCCATTAGCTCAGTTGGTTAGAGCGTCGTGCTAATAACGCGAAGGTCGCAGGTTCGAGACCTGCATGGGCCAGTATTTTATTTTTCCTTCTTATTTAACCTGCTTTCTGCCCTTCTGCAGCAGTAAACTAAGCTTTATAGTTGTAAAAATCGAATAGATGCGACTCAACGACCAATGTGTTACACAATTTTTCTGAACAGATACACAACTTTTAAAGCATTTTGCTTCATCTCGCTGATTTTCTTATTGTCTTTGTAATTGCTTCACAACCATCCATCAATCTTTGCCATCTTAAAAACATAATTTATGCAGCCAAAATGTTTCTCTAAGTTTAAAAAGATAAATTAAGTGGTAAGAACTACAACCAAATTAAATATTAATACTAGTTTCACTTTCAAATCTTCAACTTTTACAAACTTCTCTTCCATGTAAACTTCATATTTAAAAGCAGCTTCACTTCCACGGATTCTTTTCAACTCAAATATCATCCAAACACATACTGAAATCACACATGTTTGTTTGTCTTTCCACATAGATTATGTCGTTGGGTGCATGACCCGTTGACATCAGGGCCATTTTCCTAATCGTGTGTTGGTAAAAGAAGAAAAACTGCTACAGCTTTTTATGCATCTTATAAAGTACTTATCTCACTAATTCTAACTAGTCTGGTATGATCAAGAAAAAACTTGTTAAACGAATGTATGAATGAGTTCCGAAACTAAGTATATTATTTTATAGCGCCATTAGAAGCTTAGCTGATGGTGCAATCGAAAAGGAAAAAAAAAAGGTCCATCAATTGATCAACTATATCTCAATCACAAACTAGTAAATATTCACTGTTTCAATCCTTGTATTTTGCAATATAGGAACCTACTCATTTCAATATTGAATAGTATAATTTATCTTTTAGGACAAATTATAGGTTCTCTTAGACTAGAGATTCTTGAAGTCACTCATTTATTTACATTGCCATGCAAGTATATAACAAGACTAAGAACATGCCTAACAAACTCCATATCTAATGTAAATGTAATAATTAATCATATTTTAATCCCAACTGGTTGGTATCAAGTTCATGACGAATTGAAACAAAATAAAAAGAGTATTCTTTCACACATTTTACAGCAGACTCCCACTTGTACACACATAGACAGACACAAAAGTAATATGAAGAGGACGGCCCCAATCTGCTCGTCGCCGCCACTCACAACTTCCCAAATCTTTTTACAATTATCAGCTTGCCGATCAGTGCCACAGCCAAGTTGGGCCTTCCCATAGGCCACCACAACATACTGCTTCACAAGTAGACAGGAAATACCGCGTTGCTACCAATACTTCACACGAATCTGGGGCCGAAATATGCACAGAAAAGCAAAGATAGCAAGTAAGATCTAAATGGTGTCTATTTCATATGTTAAATTTCGAACAAAATGCATTTTGGCATGCACTTCCAGATTTTGCTTCATATCTACATATCAAGCAAAGAGACTACATGAAGTAATTAAAAACACATTGAAATCAAAACAGAGCTTTACTTATAGCATCAAATATAAATCCACACCAGAGGCTTTGGAACAGGAGTATGTTAACTGATATGCAGCCTAAACATGGACATCTATATACTTCCAAGATTTTCCAGTAAATAAGTCCATACATTGCTGGCGATACTCACTTTAATTACTTGGAGTCAACATAGACAACTCAAACCAAAGAACTCCAAAGGATGACCCCCCCCCCCCCACCTCTCTCTCTCTCTCCCACCAAGGTTACGCACACTTCAGACTGGTCCACCATATTCCTGCTGCTTCCCACTAGCACAGGTACCAAGTAACTCTACTCCGGTACCAATAAGTTTCACTCACTCCCTATGAACAATTTAATGTGTACATTCCCTTCCTATTGAACCGACATGAGTGTATCATCCTTGACAATACTATCATCATTAACAAATCTGAACTACTAACAAGCACAATAACAAAAGTGTGCAGAAAGAATCATAAGCTTGAGGACTCTCTGAGCAACAAAAGAGTAGCATGCTTGCGACCCACCAACATTGTGATTTAACCTAATGATGGAAGCCTGCCGGCGCTGATTACCCATTATAACAATAGTACTTAAAAGCAGAGGGTAGAAGGTAGAGATGGAGAATTTGGGTGGACAATTTAATCTACAACAGTATATCTACAATAAAGACCTATATTTCTTATCATGACTAATAACTTAAATAAAGCTGAAATATGTAAGAGTGGGTTCTAATTGGCAGCACCTCTACTGGAGAAGTCAACAACAATAATCAGCAGTGACTACTTGGAACTCTTAGCCTTCTTATCAGCTTTAGCAGCCGCAGCAGCAGCTTTAGCAGCAGATTTGGCTAAGGTAGTGGGCTTCAGGGCACTCTTGGGGTTCAGTGCCTTTCTGATCTTAAACACAGCCCAGGCAGTTCCAAAAGCATGCCCTGCAGCATCAAGCCCTTCACTGGTTGCCTTTGCTGCTTCTTCTCCATACCTACAAAAGGCAAATTCACTTTTAATTTATATCTGAATAATTAGAGCTGCATGTCTTCATTTTAGTGTATTACCCCACTGACATAGTGTATTAGCACTTAGTTGAGCGACAAAATGAATGAAAATGTATTGCAATGAAAAGATGGAAGTCTATTACCATATGAAAGTCCTTGTTTTCATTCCTAGCAAACATCAGTAAAAAGCATATGTAGCCAAGAAAAGTTAAAGTAAGAAAAAGGGAAAGGAGAGCTTTTTCTTTGATTACAGCTTTTTTACCCATTTGGACGATTATCCAGTTTTCTTCGGCAATTTTTTCAGGTATTGGAGAACTGTACAACAACTGAGCGTCACCTGTGAGAAACAAATTCAGTAGTGACAGTGCTTGATGTAGACATCACATTCTTTCCAGCTACTTCAACAGCATCACATATTCTGCCTATTAACAAGAACATTGGCATTAGACTTCTGCCAAATTTAATCATTAATTTTAAACGAAACAAATAAATTGCATCTACTTGTGCCAAAGACAAATTGCATTGCCGTGAGAAGTAGCACACATACTTATGAAGTTGAAACCACCAAAAATCATCATAAGAGTGTGCAGTATACATCTTGTATTCTAACTGTAACACCAGCCAGATGCATAAAGTTAATGTTCCGTGCCCCCTTCTGCCACTTGGCCTCCCGTGTGAGAGGAGGAAGCAGGAGCAACCATCTAAAAGCAAGGGTTACAACTTACAACTAGCACTTCACTCAAACATAAAACAATTACTCAAAGTTGTCCGTTTGACAGCCCAAGTGAAACTGACTCAATCCTTTTCTACGCACAAGTGCTTCGACCAAGTCCTTCATCATATCATAAATTGACTACCTCTTCCTCACCTACTGGTGATCAACAAATTCTTGCCACTGAGGACAAAAGAGAAAACATCAAAATCCAGAGACATGTAAAGAACTGAAGTACCCCCTTATAGCTATGAATTATACTGCACTATCCTCCATTCAAACATTGCATACTACCCCATTGTGAACAGTAGTAGCTTTTACTTAATTCCTGTAGCATGCAGTGGTAATACTTTTCTGATCTAGGAAGATTGATATTATGTCTGAATTGAATGATTAGGTGAGAAAGGAAAGGAGGGGAATGAGAGAGAGAAAGAATTTTTTATTCTAATAGATCTTAGAAAGAGAATTGAAGGAGAGATGGGAATGCCAAGGTAATGAAATAAAGATTGAATCTCGTTTCTACCTATATTTAAACAGAAAAAGTAGGAAACCAAACCTGTTTTATTCAAATTTTTGTAATCTAAAAGGGGAACTTGGCATCATGAACAAAATGGGTATTTTTATATGTCAAATTATGCCATAATAAACCCAAAACAAAACTTGTGTTATTCTCTTTTCTCCTACCTCCTTCACATTCCCTCTGCATAGTTTTCTTAGCTTATCAAAAGCAAAAGAAAAAAGAAAGGTGACGGGAATCCTCTTCAATTGATCCAAACATATCGATCAAGAATAGCTTAAGGCAGAATCAAATACATAAACTGGATTTCTTACCCTTTTTTCTCTTCTCTATACCCATGTATTAGGATTAGCAATTGCCTGATTAAACTCCTAATGAGACACAAGTGGTTAGATGTCCAAAAACAGTTCAAGTGTGCACTGAATAAACGGAGCGAAGTTCAAGGAGTCCCGAGATATTATGCCTTTATATTAAAGACAATTGATGAAGACCTATACATATTTATTCTATTCCTGTCAGACATGTCTTTGACGCCATGAATCCTACACTGTTTAAAGATGACGTCTTAGCTAATCCATATTTCTATGATAATATGGGTATTATAAATCTGCGATTGAACTTTTATCTGACCTGAAGCAGTAGGGAGAAAAGGTAGAAAAGCAAATAGCAGAACCTAGAAACATACAGATTCCAGAAGATATCAAAATGAATCCGAAAGAAAGAAAGAAAGATATTTGACTTACTAAATCCATCAAGAGTAGCAAGAACCATTTCCCCAGGCAGGAGGCTAAAGAACTTTTTTCCTGCTTTGGTATTTGCAACTGACCTGGTAACGAATCCCGAAACCTTCACAGCTCCAGAAAGGACTCCAACCGCCACTTTCTCAGTCATCTTTGTTACTCTCTTAACCCTGAAAAACACAGCCGAACAAATAAAACTATTCACATGAGTATTCCTGATCTTCTTAAAGGTATGTTGTGTCAATCAGCAAGAGGTAGCTCAAAAAAAGAACCCAGGTTTATGACATTTTCTATATCCCAAGAGTCGAAACGAGGGAAAAAGGCAGGATTTTAAGTCACTTAGATTTCTCTATCAAAGAAAGTCTCAAGTGGCAGCTTCTCACGCTAAAGTTTTAGTTATAGCAGGTTTCAAATTTTATAGGAACAAGCATCGTATCGGTAATAGAAACCAGATACACTCAGGTGAATCAAAATTATCTTGGTTCCATAGATGGTCTTTAAGGATGCTTAACATATTCAAACCGATTAACAGTTTTAAGACAATTGTAGCCAAAATAGTTAAGAAAATCATTAAGTTTCATAGGCCAACAGCTCACTGGGATTAGCTAAATCTCTAAAACACCGAGAACATTTCCCATCAAATATTCTGGCAAGTGTAGATAATTGCATCCCATTTCTTTAGAGTCATAACATTTTTTTTGGATAAGGACATCCCCTATCTTTAGAGTCATAATTGATTACCTTGTAATGAGTAAAAATATAAATTTCACTCCAAGTGCCCTAATATCAAGCAAACCATCTCTACCTTCTATATCCTCTCACTCAATGGAAGTTCATCACAAGAAAACAAAAGAGAAAGTCTTGTGCGCACAAAAGAAGAGGCTAAATTTTTCTAGTTCAACAATTCCACATCTTTCAATGACTCGTCCCTATATTTAAATTACTAAAGGCTGTTATACATTAATGTGGGGCAGTAAGAAATATCCTCTACTTCAACTTTCCTGCTTTCCCATGTGAAGGGGAAAACGAAAAACACTTCCCTTCACATTTAAACGTCATAGTCCATTTTATTAGTTCCTCATTTATGTGACACTTCTGTCTCAAAAATGATGTGACAACTTTCTCTATTTAGAAAAAATTCAACTTTACAACTTCCATTTTACTCTTGATAAGGGATCTATGGCTAGACAAACTTGTTTTAGACCACAAGTTTCACAACTCTTCTTTCTTAAACTATGTGTGCCTAGTCAAAGATCATCATATAAAATGGGACGGAGGGAGCAGCCCATTTAAGAATTCAACAGGTAGTCAGTCTCACTACATACTTGATCTTACTTTGCAAAATATTCAAGAACTTACAAGATTGCTAATCAAAACGATAACCAACAATTGCAAACAAAGATATTTAGCTGACAATCAAGCAAAAGACCATACCTTTTGATCCTCTTCAATGTCTCAGGACTAACCTCAGTTTTCGAACCTGTCTTACACCTACTCTTCAATACCTCATTCCCCCACTTCAATCTATCCGCAGTCACGTCTCCACACCACAAAATCCCCTTTATCAAGTGTCCTGACCCCGAAGCCACGTACTTTGCTGCCGAGGCATTATACTCCTCCACATTAGGCGCCAATGTGGTCCAATACGCCGCGCATCGCTCTTCCAACACTTCCTTCTTCTTCTCCGACTTCAAATCCACCGGAGACAACTCCTTCGCCTCCGGTGCGCCCAACACCGCCGCGGCCTTCTCCTCCACTTTCTGCACCGCAAAGTTGCTATAATTTTCCAAAATGCCATCCAGCTCCTTTAGTAATTTCTCCTGACCTTTGGAAGCAATCGTTAAACCATAATTCAACGATTCATTCTCCAAGTCATTAGCCGACGATTCCTTATCCGATTTATCGTCTTTAGGAGCTTGAAATGAGAAAAAGTAGCGCGAATCGTCGAGTTTTACGGCGGCAAGGTCCTTAGTCAACGGCCACTGGATTTCGTTTCCGATACGAACGAGGACAGCGACGACGCTGTTGTCTTGCCGGAGACGATGAACGGCTAAGTCTCCGGCGGCGAGTTCGACGGAGTAGTGTGTGTCGATCAAATGGAGAATGGAACCGGGGATAGTGAGTAGAGTTTCTTCGAGGGTTTCAAGAGGGGCAGAAGGTGAATAATGCTGCTCGTTAGGGGTAGTTTGGTCATTTTCAGGAAAGAGGTTTTCTACGAGGTCGTTCATGTCAATGGTCGGGTAGAGATTTTGACGGGAGGAGGTGGAAGGGGGGAAAGGGGTATTTTGGTCAATGACAACTTGGGGATACATTGGAGTTCGAGAAGTATTAGGGTTAAGGGAAGCCATTGAAGAAAAGATCAAATTGAAGTTGAAAATGGAGGAGTAGAGTAGAGAAGACGAGAGATAAAGTTCAGACTTCAGAGAGAAGAAGAAAAGGTAATTAATTGGCCAAACGCGTAAAATACGCGTAAAATGGTTAGTTTGGATATTAAATTCTGTTAACGGTCTTGGGAATTTCCCGCGTAACTTTTCGATTGGATAAAAATATTTTTTTTTGGAAAAACAAAACATAAATGTTAAGTGGTACAAAAATATTTTAACCTTACTTGTCCGATATTCTAAGAATATATTTCAGTTTTACTTGTCAACTTTTGATAGAATTTTTTTTATTTTTCTGTTTTGCTCTTAACATTAATTACTTATTATAAATTATTTTTCAATTTCATTAAGATTACAGACCAATTAATATGAATATCATAATAAATTATTTATTTTATTTATTATTTTTTAAGAGAAACATAACAAGTAAAATTGAACAGAGGAATGATATAACATTTCCTGTTAAGTAACTTGATTAGGCATGCGAGATTTCTTCTTGATCCCGCCTATAGATTTCTAGTTTGTTAATTTTCTGTCTCGCTGGAGGGAGACAAGGATATCTAGCTGTTTATGTGTTAATCAACAACCAGATTGTGTTATTATGCTCTTACAATTTTTAAGTTTCAAATTTTTAAAGTATAAATAATGTTAGTAATTAATTAATAGGGAACAAATTCAAAGGTTGTGTACCTTGTAGTAAGATGAATAGGATCCCTGCATCCTTAAATAAATGTCTTGACTCTTGAATTCGAGTTCTATGAATAAAAAATTTTTTGATTAAGAGTGCTTTCCATTAATGTGTAACGACCTGACCGGTCGTTTTTGAAAATTATGCCCCGATCCCCAATCTAACTATTTCCCTAAGTTCATCTCTTCTATTGTAGTTCGCCGGGAGGTTCGGTTATAGAATTTGAAGCGTTTTGGGACACTTAGTCCCTAAATGAGAGCCTTATAGTTGAAAAATGCCCCGTATTTGGAATAGCATTAAGACGACATCGGAATGGAAATCAGATGGTTCCATTAGCTCCGTTAGGTGATTTTGGGGTTGGGAGCGCGTTCGGAATGTATTTTGGAGGTCCGTAGCTCAATTAGGCTTGAAATGCCGAAGTTTGAAATTTTGGTGAATCCGAACAATAGGTGAGATTTTGATCCGGGGGTCGGAATGGAATTCCGACAATTTCTGTAGCTTTGTTATGTGATTTTGGATATGTCCGCAAATTTTCAGGTCATTCGGACGTCGTTTGGTCGGGTTTTTGATTAAATGCGTGTTTTGGAAGTTTTAGAAGAACTTAAGCTTGAATTCGATGAAATTTGATGGTATTGGCGTTGTTTGATGCATGTCGATGATTGGTGTGAGCACGTGATTTTTGCCTTACCTGAGAAGTACTCCCAGAAAATTCAAAATAAAATAGTTTCGTGTTGGGCATGATTTTTGTGATTTTGGTGTTATTTTTATCTTACATTTGCATTTTTGTGTGTGCGTGTTTATTTATTTAAATTAGTAAAATACAAAAATATATACATTATGTGTCGCATTCTTTTGGTGTTTAATATCAAGATTATACGGTTTACATTTAATATCAAGATTGTAGTAAAAATTAGATGTGTTATAAGTAGTGTATATATATATATATACATATATATATATATATATATATATATATATATATATATATATATATATATATATATATATATATATATATACACATATACATATGATGCATCATGGAATGTAGTATGGAGAGCAGACTTGGGCCATAATTTAGCCCAAAAGTCCAGGCCCAAAACGGGCAAAATCGCCCCAGCCCAGCGCCCAGCCACCCCTGCCCGGTCCAATAGTGTCATTAAATCCCAGCCATCCATGAACGGTGATCCAACGGTCAAAATCAACTCACACTTTTTAATATACCAAAAACAAAAAAAGGCCCCCCAAACCCTTGCCCCCCCGCTTCATTCGCCCAAACGGACCCCTCATATGTGTCTCTCACCAAAACCTTAGCCGCCGGACCACAACCTCGCCTGAAACCCGGCGGCAAGGCATCGCCGGCCGTCCACAACCACACCATACAACCGCCTCACCTCCTACTCTTCGAATCCATCTTCATTTTATCTCAAATCATTCCCAATTTTCTCGAATATTAGTTTAAAGAACCGGACAAGAACCCTAAAAACCCAAGTGCTAAAATTCGTCCGATTGAGTAAAGATTCGGAGTCTAATAGACCTTAATCGGAGTATTTTCGGTTGAAAATACTTCGATTAAGTTCTTTTCGACTTCAAAAGTCCAAGTTCGAGTTGAAGACGGGTCCGGGGTCCGTTCAAGTTCGGATATTCATCTTGCGCGGTATTTCTCCTTTTCTTTCTTCTTATTTCATTTGTTAATCGTGTGAATTTCTATCTTTGTGTTTTTCTTTTATTTTTCTGTTTTCATCTCCAATAGACCCCTTTATTTGGTCGACCAACTTGTTTCTATTTGATTGTATGATGATACTTGTAATTGAGTGCGCGTATGCAATTCGATTATCGAACCATGTTCCTATATTAACCTGTTCTCTGCCGAGGCACTGTGGAGTCCGAAATACTGTTGAATCAAAATTTTATCTAGTCGACTGTGTGTTATCGATTCTAGGTGTTATAATCGATTAAACGAATATCGTCGAATAGTTATAAATGTTGTTTAGAGCAGTAGGACATTAGTGTTAATACAGATCAATTCCATGTTTGAACTTCCGTCGAATTGAAGTTGAATTGTAATGTTTCGAATTAGGAATTCGAATTGGTTATAGCTGATTGGTATCGTTGCTGGATTCTGAGTTAATGAGGATGTTTGGATATAGTGTTTGTTGATATAGGCTTGAATGGTGTAATTGAAAGGGGTAAGGCATTAAGACTACTGGTGGAACCTGCTGTACAGCAGAGTGCACCACCAGCTGTCTCCTGTTATTAATTCTAAAGCCCATACCTAGGCAGAACTTAGTGGCTGAAACAGAGGGAGCAATAGGACTGGCAGGGCATGGCTTGGCAGAGAAAAGAATGGGCAAGGGTTAGTTAATTGGGCAGGCCTTCAGGAGGGGTTGGGGTTTTTAGCTATAAATAGAGCATTAAGTTGAAACAGTAGGGGGGATTGAAAAAGGGAGATAGAGATACACACAGCAAAGACACATTTTGAAAACACATAGAGAAATATTGAAAAGCACATAGTCATTCACACATAGATCCTGGCCACTGCTCATTGAAGTCTTGGTGACTGTGTGATTGTTGTTTGTGAGAAAGGCCGCTGGTTCCCTGCTTGTTTGTTGTGGTAGCTCTTGTGTTGCTGCTGGTATATTGTGGGTCGTGTGTGTTTACTGTGTTGCTGTTGGCCTGTGTTTACTGTGTTGCCGCTGGGCTGTGTTGAGTGTTGTTGGCTGGTCTATTATTGTTGCTGTTGTGTCGTTGTTGGCTGGTCTATTGTTGTATGCTGTGTTGATTGTTGTTGCTGCTGAGTCTATTGTGTTGCTGCTGGTTTACTGGGTTGCTGCTTGGTCTATTGTGGTTGCTGCTGTGTTTACTGTTGCTGCATCGTCACTGCTTACTTTTCTTCCCATTTCATATTCCAGGTACACAGTTCTAGCTCATCTCAGTGCATCCCTCAAACTGGCAGTAAATAAAGTACTGTTTGATTCATCTGAGTGATTTCCCTTAGCACATTTTATTGTTGACAGAACTACCTTCAGTTGTTGTTAATTAAGGAATGTTCGAGCTGTAATCAAGGATTGTCAGATTGTTATAGTCATATGAACACTCTTTTAGTTTTTTACTAGAACAAAATGTTTAATGGTGGCTTGCTTGACATGGAAATCAAATCTGAAATAAAGAATTAATTTGATGCTGTTAATTTAGTCCTATTACAAGCATTAGAATGTATTAGCCTGTTTAAAATGGATTGATTCACTTCATTGATTCATTTCTAGGTTCAGTTTATGAAATAAATCCCATGACGTAAGATTTCCAAAACTGCTAGTACCCAATCTTGTGTTGAGATTGGGATTAACCACCTGGTTAAGAAGAAGCCTAAGAGGATTCGAACACCCGTGAATAATGATATCTTGAACTTGCAAAAAATATAGGACATTAGCTCTTTGAGGATTATTTGAATTCAAAGCGAGTTCTTTCCCTATAATTGTCCACCATAGACTCAAACCTACTCACTTAACTAATTAATCGTGTGTTTGCTCGGATCGGGTTGTAGTTGAGTAGGATTTTGTCACCTTGTAGGAATTGGTGAGTTATTATTCAACCGAATGACGTAATTAGATTAAAGCAGTCGGGGGTGCATTTCATGTGACCCGATCCCAATTCCGGGCAAGAGTAAATAAAGCGTGTCAGGAACCACAGGCGCATTTCATGTGGTGTGGTTCGTAGCAAGTTTTAAATAATTTGGAATCAACTCCTAAGTAGAATACGGTGGGATGTAGTTCGCTTTAGATTTGAACTAGAGGCGCGCCTCGCCCAATAGTCACACAAATCGCGAGGCCTTCATAAATGTACATATAAAATATTTAGATTTGGAGATGTGTCGTTTCTTAGCGAATATCACGTCCTTCTCAACAGTGTAAATAAGTAATCGCTCCGGGCGCATATTTTAATTCTACCTTCTTAAATACGGGTGTGCATTTCATGCGACCCAAATCCAAACCCCGAAATGTTGAATAAGAATATGTCGAGGATCCGAGTGCATTTCATGTGACGTGATTCGGAAGCATATTTTTAAGCAACTTTCTTTTTTTTTCGTAAATCATAATCAATAATAAAAGTGGTAAAGGGATATTAACTTGCACTAAGTACATAATTGTAAAAAGGAGATAGATAAGCCAAACACGACAGTTGAGCGACCGTGCTAGAACCACGGAATTCGGGAATGCCTAATACCTTCTCCCGGGTTAATAGAATTCCTTATCCGGATTTCTGGTTCGCGGACTGTTAAATAGAGTCATTCTTTTCCTCGATTCGGGATTTAACCGGTGACTTGGGACACCATAAATCTCCCAAGTGGCGACTATGAAATAATTAAAATAAACTCCCGCCTCGATTGTCCTTTAATTGGAAAAACTCTTTGCACCCTCGCGGGTGCGGTAAAAAAGAGGTGTGACAATTGGAACAAGTTTGCACGATGTTTTAGGAGGTGTTAGTATTTTTGGTTGAGGTCCCGGGGGCCTCGGCGTGATTTCGGATGGTTAACGGGAACTTTTGAAGTTGGAAAACTTCATAATAGGCGAAGATGTAAATGAGTGTGCACAAGACCTCACTTTAAACGATCATATCTCCCGTTATATAAAGAGTTGTATGAGCTACAACCTATCAAATTAAAGCCCCTTGAGTCTAGTTTCCAACGCAACAAACCGTTCGTCATTTGGAGGTGTAAACAGAAAGTTATGACCATTTTTCTGGGCATGTGTCAGTAGCGCGGCCTTAGCGCGGGAGCGCTAGTAGCTCGCGCTAATGGGTTATTTACTGCCTCAACCCGCGCTAATTAGCGCGGGCGCGCTAGTAGCAGGCCCTAAATATACCTAAGGACGGAAAATGACATATTTTGAGTCATTTCTTAAGCCTAGGCCTTCCCCAACACCCCCAATTCGACCAAGGCACTCAATTGCACTCCTAAGGTAAGCTTTTAAGTGTGTTTTCATGGTGATTTCTCTTCTCAATCACTAGTTACAACATGATTTTTGGTTGAATTTCATAGGATTTCTTCAAAATCTCAAGAACACCCCAAAGTTGTCTTTCAAGATTTGATCTACAAGAGGTAATCCTACACCTTAGACTTACACATATGGTGTTATTATGGGAATATGAGTATGAATCAAGTATTACAACTTATGGCATGGTAATTGGAAGTCATAAATTCCCAATTTAAATACATGAACATGGTAGGGATTTAAAGGTGTTTATTTGATGGAATTTTTTGTTGGTTGGGTGTGAATGGATGGTCATACATGTGTATTTGGAAGTTATAAATTGGTTAGGAATGATGGTGAGATGAATTGTTGGTTAATGGTGATAGTTGGAAGAACCAATACTATAGTTATGAGGTAAAAATAACCATGCATACAAGGTGTTTGATAATATGCCTAAATGGCATAAGTTATGGAATTTATTATCAATATTGGCCCTATTGAATGTTGAATTGTAGATTGAAGTTACATAACTATATTGGATCATCGTAGTATCATTAAGGGGCAAATTTCGGATATGTATGGCTAAAAACCCCGTCTTTTAGAAATCGAGCTTCATCGATCTTTGTGTGATCTTGGTCATTTTTATCATAATTTTTCGTATTATCTTAGAATTTAATTGTAGAATAAATTACTTGAATTATTATTTACAATTTGCAATTTAATTGGATAGAGTTGAGCCACTCGGAGTCGGATACTCGTGGCAAGGGAGTCGTTTCTTAGCGGTTTTGTACCGGAATTGAGGTAAGTGGCTTGTCTAACCTCGTGTGGGGGAATTTTCACCCCTAGGATATTATGTGATAGTTTAAATGCCTTGTACGCGAGGTGACGGGCGTGTACATGCGCTGTTTGTTGAACACATACTTTAATTAAAATGTTCGATGAGTGATATTCCTGTTTTTAGCTGTTAATTCGATATTCTTACCAGGTAGTAGTTAGAAAACCATGATTTGGTAGTATTCAACTGTCTAGTTGCCTAATGGTCTTACTTGAGTCTTGGTAATCGCTCGCGCTGTTTATCGGTGAAGTTATAGTTAAGCATATTATATTCTCTCTGTGTATTCCTTTACTTGCTTTGTTTGTGGACTGCGGGTTCAATTCCCGGAGATCCCAGGGCTGTGGGTTCGATTCCCAAAGACCCGGAGTGATAATGTTGTGGACTGCAGGTTCGATTCCCGAAGATCCTGGGATTTATTGAGATGTGGACTGCGGGTTCGATTCCCGGAGATCCTGAGATTTATTTAGACGTGGACTGCGGGTTCGATTTCCGGAGATCCTGAGATTTATTGAAATGTGGGCTGCGGGTTCGATTCCCGGAGACCCATGGGTACTGTCAATGGGACTGTGGGTTCAATTCCCACAGGTCCTGGACTTGTTTTTATTGAGTTAGTTACTTGTTGTTGGCTTAATTGTAGAAGGTTGCAGTAATCATCTTATTGTTATTATTTCAGAATTATTATCATTTAACTGCTTACTATTGTTATCATCATTATATTATTGTTTTGTGTAGCATGCTTAGAGTGGAATTTCCTGTTTTTTCTTGAATAGAACTATAGATTTCTTTCTTGAGACTGTTGTGTGTTTACTTTGAGACTACAGGACGGTATCCTGGGAGATCCCCATTGCTTGTGTACTTTGGGACTACAAACCAATATTTTGGGAGATCCACCTACACCTTTATATTTGGGACTACGAGACAGTGTCCCGGGAGATCCCCCTGTACTAGCTATTTACTTTTAGGACTACGGGATGGTATCCCGACGATCCCATGCACTTTATGTTTGGGACTACGAGATGTTATATTGGGAGACCCCCTGTTGTTATCACTGCTTGCTGAGTTATTTCCTTTCTGAGATTTCATCCTTTTTTCACTGTTAGCATCTTTAATTTTACCGTCACATTCTATAATGTTTTACCATATTATATATTTATATAACCAGTCGGGCCCTGACCTTCATCGTCACTACTCGATCGAGGTTAGGCTTGGCACTTACCGGGCACCGGTGCGGTGTACTCATGCCCTTTCCAGCACATATTTTTCGTGTGCAGATCTAGGTTCTCTGCTCAGCTGTACTATCAGTAAGGCAGCAGCATTTTGGGAGACCTCGAGGTATGATCTGCTACGTCCGCGGATCCGGAGGCCTTCCTTCTATTCTGATAGTATTAGTAGATGTTTTCTCTCATGTCTTTGTTAGATACTCTTCACACATAAAGCCACAGTTGTATTCTCTCTTTTAGTCTGTGTTGCCCGTGGGATTCCGGGTCTTGGTAGTGTTTTATACAGTGTGTTGACGAGTGTATGTGCCAAGCGGCACGGACTACATTCCTATTTATATTGTTTTTCCGCTATTTCTTGTTTAAAGTTCATATACTTGTATATTCCGCAACGTGTTAGGCTTACCTAGTCGTGGGGACTGGGTGCCATCACGACATGTTCACGATTGGTGAACTAGGGTCGTGACAAGTTGGTATCAGAGCTCTAGGTTCGTAGGAGTCACGGGACACAGACCGGTTACTTAGAGTCTCGCTGATTGATACAGAGACGTCTGTAATTATCTACGGGGGGCGATGTAACTGTTTAGGAAACTCTTCAATTCTTTGAATTCCTTATCGTGCGCCATTTATTCGGTTAGAGCCTATGTCATATGTTCTTTTGCATCCACTCGTGTATTGAAATTGCGCACTCGGTATCAAGTATGCGCCGACGGTTCGTGATGCTGCACAACGATTTCAAGGGAGTCAAGAATTTACTCAACCATTGTTACCGCGTGTCATCCATATCGATAATGCGAGAGAATTGAGAGATCTTCAATTGTGCACATGGGGGTGCACTAGATTCCGACATTCGATTTATAAGTACGATCATGAGAAGGTTTACTTAACTACCAAATCGTCACAACAATGGTAAAATCACAAGGTGGATGTAGATCTAAATATAGTTGGTGGTAATAAAGACTATATGGTTCACATGAGATATCTATTTAGCGAAGGATTCAGCCAGCAGAGATACATGGGGGAAATGAGTTTAACTATCTTAAGAAGGACATGTACCAAACGAATGTCTTGGGCTGTCTTATGATGAAGATGTATAAATGATAAAGGCTATTGTCGTGGATTAGCAAGATGTATCGTAAGGCTTCGTGCCAAGTGAAAGGATTTCACTATCAACGATCAAATGATGGGTCATGTGTCATATCAGATTTGGCATGCGATGTATTTATGTGCTATTCAAAAAGTTCTTGAAAACTTGCGGATGGGCAAGAGTTGGGGCTCGTATGGTATGATGTTGGGACTTTTGATGTTCCTGTGTCCCTAATAAACTCTACATTTTATTATCAGCAGGGAAATATTCGACAAAGGCTACATGGTGCTTCGTAGGCGTGTGGGAATCATAGTATGTTTTAAGATATCGTTGGTAGAGAATGCTCGGTGCATGGAGCGAGAAAATATTTTGTTGTATTGGGATGAGGTCATACACTATGGTGTTAGAGTACTAATAGAGCACATGTGGTTATATTCGTTGGATCAAGTGAGTTGTAGTGGAATAATAGTAAATGACTTGAGAGAATGGTTCTAATGTGTGCGAGAGTCGTGTAATAGTGGCTTTGGGCTAAGTGGGAGAGTCCCACCGCTTAAGATTGGGTCGCATGGTTAATTACCTGTGTGAATACTGGATACTAGCGTATTAATGGGTTATTGCAGCTACGGAAAAAGACCACGAGTGGTAATTTGAGTATATGAATTGTTGAATGCATGTTATGGTTAGCCTTACTGGCTCAGGTTCAAACTTGAGGGAAAATTTATGATTTATGCCTCGTATAGGTGCAGGCTTCGCGGGAAGTGATCCCGTTGGGTGCTTTATTGAGAGGGTATTCATATGTTATAAAAAATTGGGTGAGTGTGGTTGAAATAAGCTAGGTATTGAAGGGAGATATTTACATTTCTAAGGCAATCCAGGATAAACTGGAAGGAAGTAGATTGATCAGCCATACTTGAGTTGGCGTATTGGTGTCAATGATCGATTCATGCAACGTGATCAAATTATGCATGTGATTTGTGGCGGTGCATTTGAGACTTGTCGGCCGCAGTGATTGATGTTATTCTAAAGTATTCTTCTGTTAGGGGCCTGTTATGAGTAGGCAGACTTCGGAAAGGGGTTTTGGTGGCTTGGACCACTACTTAGAGATTGGCATATTCAATGGTTATGAGAATTCGCCTGTATGTTGCTATAGTTCTCCTGAAGTGAGCTAAATGGAAAGTCTTATGTGATGTAATATTAGCCTATCGTCAGTTCTAAAGCTATGATGGAAATTGTGTCCATCGTATATCGGCACGTGATATGTAGTGAGTAGTATGAAATTTGAAGTAAGGACCAAGGTCACAGTTTGGTCAATGAATGTGATATAAAGAGCTCGGATGAGCAGAAAAGGAGTTTCGGTGTTTTGAGTAAGATGGGTATTAACATCGGTATCATTTGAGATCGGTGTTCTGCGAGAAAGGCTTTGCACCCCGGATTGGGGACTCCTGATCGCTTTTAGTGTCAGCGCAGCCGGTGGGTTGAATGTGCAAGCCCGTTTAATTATTCGGAAGATGGTGGGAGCTTGCCCCACAAGAAGATTGTATAGGTGTGACTTGTAGTCACTTGATTGGTTAGAAATTTAAACCAAGTATGAGGATTTTGGTGATATCATTCAATTGAGAATTTATGTTGGAGGGCACTCTGCTTATTGGGTTATAGACCTGTGAAATATTATTGACTTAGCTTGGCACGACCGGGATAGACTTAAGGTCGGTGGATAGATTTAAATGTGGAAGTGAGCCTTGCATCAGGCCGGTTGTGTTTCTTCCAGCAATGCGCCCTTTATGGAGGGATAGTCGCGGTCTTATTTTCGCGGTTAGTTAACTCATGTAAAGATATATTGCACCGTATGAGTGTGAGACGGCTTGGTAAGTTCCTTATGTCTTGGGGTTCCGCTCAGCGGTGATGTTATATGAGCATGATGGCTCTTGAGACTCAGATCTTATATCGCACCTCAGTTGTGCTTGAGTTTGTAGCCTATAGCGCTATATGTTTCATTGTGTCTGATATCATGCACCTTAGTGTGCTTATGATCGATATTCAGAATTTTTATGTGACAAGCTATTCAGCTCGACATATGACTCCTTGTGTGAGTTTTATATTGTTGGGGTCGGATGGCACGCCGCCATAGTTATATTGTTGGGACCGGGTGGCACGCCGCCATGGTTATATTGTTGGGATCGGGTGGCACGCCGCCATGGTTATATTGTTTGGATCGGGTGACACGCCGCCATGGGTATATTGTTGGGATCGGGTTGCATGCCGCAACAGTGTGATGTTTATTTCAGTGCCCATAATTGCTTTTATGTGTTCTGCTTCCTATTTTTATGAGGAAGTCCATGTTAGTGTGAGAGTTGAATAGTTCTCTCTAGTGTTCGCCTTCCTTTTGGTACCACGTACGAATTAATAGCCTACTAGAACATTGTGTCATCTTGTGGGACTTTTGATTATGTCTGATGTGGCTTATCGCCTGAGCAGTTCGTACTAGGTGAGATGAGATTATGTGATTTGGGGTCA
Organism: Nicotiana noctiflora; assembly: GCA_032618575.1. Classification (NCBI taxonomy): domain Eukaryota; kingdom Viridiplantae; phylum Streptophyta; class Magnoliopsida; order Solanales; family Solanaceae; genus Nicotiana; species Nicotiana noctiflora. The sequence continues at coordinate 20,780 of JASVEL010002697.1, read as the reverse complement.
GTGCCAACTGATTATATGAAATATATTATAGAGGAAAGGATCATCCTCTGGTTTAGGACAAGGTAATGGATCTTGTCAGGAGTATAGACCCAATGAATTGTTGACTCAGTAGTTGGTTATGGATATCGGCACATCTCTTCCGTCGTGTCAGTATTGTAAAAGTTGGAACGAGACCTATGTAGATCGTGAGGTGCAATGGGAGCATCTGGTTCGTCGAATTTTTTTTGTTGGCTAATTTGATCATAAAATATTATCGTGGTCCTGTGCATTTTATGTTGCAAGGTAAGGATCTAGCAAGATTATGCAGTCATGTTTGAGGACGGCGTTTGAGGAATATTGAGTGATCTCTTGATGAAAACAAGTCTGACACAGAATTCCGTATGTTGGAATTAGGCTCTAAGACTTAATTGTTTGAACAAGAGGGAATATCTTCAGATTATATCCGGCTAAGGTGCCCACCTGAGTCCTAGATTTATTGGCCCTTTTGAGATTTTGAGGCGTGTTGGGGAGGTTGCTTATGAGTTGGCCTTACCTCCCGGCCTAGCCGGAGTTCACCCCGTATTTCATGTCTCCATGCTCCGGAGATACCATGGTGACCCGTCGCATGTGTTGGACTTCACTTCTGTTCAGCTAGACGAGGATCTGCCTTATGTTGAGGAGCTAGTGGCCATCCTGGACAGGCAAGTTCGGAAGCCAAGGTCAAAGAACATCGCTTTAGTAAAGGTTCAGTGGTGGGGTCAGCCGGCCGAGGAGGCGACTTGGGAGACAGAGCAGGATATGCGCAGCCAGTACTCTCATCTTTTCACTACTCCAGGTATGTTTTCTATGCTCGTTCGAGGACGAACGAATCTTTTAAGTGTGGGAAGATGTAACGACCCGACCGGTCGTTTTTGAAAATTATGCCCCGATCCCCAATCTAACTATTTCCCTAAGTTCATCTCTTCTATTGTAGTTCGCCGGGAGGTTCGGTTATAGAATTTGAAGCGTTTTGGGACACTTAGTCCCTAAATGAGAGCCTTATAGTTGAAAAATGGCCCGTATTTGGAATAGCATTAAGACGACCTCATAATGGAAATCAGATGGTTCCATTAGCTCCGTTAGGTGATTTTGGGGTTGGGAGCGCGTTCGGAATGTATTTTAGAGGTCCGTAGCTCAATTAGGCTTGAAATGCCGAAGTTTGAAATTTTGGCGAATCCGAACGATAGGTGAGATTTTGATCCGGGGGTCAGAATGGAATTCCGACAATTTCTGTAGCTTTTTTATGTGATTTTGGATATGTCCGCAAATTTTCAGGTCATTCGGACGTCGTTTGGTCGGGTTTTTGATTAAATGCGTGTTTTGGAAGTTTTAGAAGAACTTAAGCTTGAATTCGATGAAATTTGATGGTATTGGCGTTGTTTGATGCATGTCGATGATTGGAACAAGTTTGCACGATGTTTTAGGAGGTGTTAGTATTTTTGGTTGAGGTCCCGGGGGCCTCGGCGTGATTTCGGATGGTTAACGGGAACTTTTGAAGTTGGAAAACTTCATAATAGGCGAAGATGTAAATGAGTGTGCACAAGACCTCACTTTAAACGATCATATCTCCCGTTATATAAAGAGTTGTATGAGCTACAACCTATCAAATTAAAGCCCCTTGAGTCTAGTTTCCAACGCAACAAACCGTTCGTCATTTGGAGGTGTAAACAGAAAGTTATGACCATTTTTCTGGGCATGTGTCAGTAGCGCGGCCTTAGCGCGGGAGCACTAGTAGCTCGCGCTAATGGGTTATTTATTGCCTCAACCCGCGCTAATTAGCGCGGGCGCGCTAGTAGCAGACCCTAAATATACCTAAGGACGGGAAATGACAGAATTTGAGTCATTTCTCAAGCCTAGGGCTTCCCCAACACCCCCAATTCGACCAAGGCACTCAATTGCACTCCTAAGGTAAGCTTTTAAGTATGTTTTCATGGTGATTTCTCTTCTCAATCACTAGTTACAACATGATTTTTGGTTGAATTTCATAGGATTTCTTCAAAATCTCAAGAACACCCCAAAGTTGTCTTTCAAGATTTGATCTACAAGAGGTAATCCTACACCTTAGACTTACACATATGGTGTTATTATGGGAATATGAGTATGAATCAAGTATTACAACTTATGGCATGGTAATTGGAAGTCATAAATTCCCAATTTAAATACATGAACATGGTAGGGATTTAAAGGTGTTTATTTGATGGAATTTTTTTGTTGGTTGGGTGTGAATGGATGGTCATACATGTGTATTTGGAAGTTATAAATTGGTTAGGAATGATGGTGAGATGAATTGTTGGTTAATGGTGATAGTTGGAAGAACCAATACTATAGTTATGAGGTAAAAATAACCATGCATACAAGGTGTTTGATAATATGCCTAAATGGCATAAGTTATGGAATTTATTATCAATATTGGCCCTATTGAATGTTGAATTGTAGATTGAAGTTACATAACTATATTGGATCATCGTAGTATCATTAAGGGGCAAATTTCGGATATGTATGGCTAAAAACCCCGTCTTTTAGAAATCGAGCTTCATCGATCTTTGTGTGATCTTGGTCATTTTTATCATAATTTTTCGTATTATCTTAGAATTTAATTGTAGAATAAATTACTTGAATTATTATTTACAATTTGCAATTTAATTGGATAGAGTTGAGCCACTCGGAGTCGGATACTCGTGGCAAGGGAGTCGTTTCTTAGCGGTTTTGTACCGGAATTGAGGTAAGTTGCTTGTCTAACCTCGTGTGGGGGAATTTTCACCCCTAGGATATTATGTGATAGTTTAAATGCCTTGTACGCGAGGTGACGGGCGTGTACATGCGCTGGTTGTTGAACACATACTTTAATTAAAATGTTCGATGAGTGATATTCCTGTTTTTAGCTGTTAATTCGATATTCTTACCCGGTAGTAGTTAGAAAACCATGATTTGGTAGTATTCAACTGTCTAGTTGCCTAATGGTCTTACTTGAGTTTTCTTGGTAATCGATGGCGCTGTTTATCAGTGAAGTTATAGTTAAGCATATTATATTTCTCTCTGTGTATTCCTTTACTTGCTGTGTTTGTGGACTGTGGGTTCAATTCCCGGAGCTCCCAGGGATGTGGGTTCGATTCCAGAGACCCGGAGTGATAATGATGTGGACTACGGGTTCGATTACCGAGATCCTAAGTTATTTGTAAATGTGGACTACGGGTTCGATTCCCGAGATCCTGAGATTATTGAAATGTGGACTACGGGTTCGATTCCCGAGATCCTGAGATTATTGAAATGTGGACTACGGGTTCGATTCCCGAGATCCCGAGATTATTGAAATGTGGACTACGGGTTCGATTCCCGAGATCCCGAGATTATTGAAATGTGGACTACGGGTTCGATTCCCGAGATCCCGAGATTATTGAAATGTGGACTACGGGTTCGATTCCCGAGATCCTAAGATTATTGAAATGTGGACTACGGGTTCGATTCCCGAGATCCTGAGATTATTGAAATGTGGACTACGGGTTCGATTCCCGAGATCCTGAGTTATTTGTAGGGACTACGGGTTCGATTCCCGAGATCCCGAGTTATTGGTAGGGACTACGGGTTCGATTCCCGATATCCTGAGTTATTGGTAGGGACTGCGGGTTCGATTCCCGGAGATCCTGAGTTATTGATTATTTATTGAGACATGGGCTGCGGGTTCGATTCCCGGAGACCCAGAGGTACTGTCAATGGGACGGTGGGTTTGATTCCCACAGGTCCCGGACGTGTTTTATTGAGTTGGTTATTTGTTGTTAGCTTAATTGTAGACGGTTGCAGTATTCATTTTATTGTTGTTATTTCAGATTCATTCTTACTTATTCTTGCTTATTACTATTTTGATCATTATGTTATTGTTCTCTCGGTAGGGCCCCGACCTTCCTCGTCACTACTCTATCGAGGTTAGGCTTGGCACTTACTGAGTACCGCCGTGGTGTACTCATGCTACTCTTCTGCACACTTTTGTTGTGCAGATCCAAGTACATCGGGACATGCTCATATTAGGTAATTCAGCAGCATTTTGGGAGACCTCGAGGTATGATCTGCTACGTCCGCGGATCCGGAGGCCTTCCTTCTATCCTGATAGTATTAGTAGATGTTTTTCTCTCATGTCTTTGTTAGATACTCTTCACACATAAAGCCACAGTTGCATACTCTCTTTTAGTCTGTGTTGCCCGTGGGATTCCGGGTCTTGGTGGTGTTTTTTATACAGTGTGTTGACGAGTGTATGTGCCAAGCGGCACGGACTACATTCCTATTTATATTGTTTTTCCGCTATTTCTTGTTTAAAGTTCATATACTTGTATATTCCGCAACGTGTTAGGCTTACCTAGTCGTGGGGACTGGGTGCCATCACGACATGTTCACGATTGGTGAACTAGGGTCGTGACATAATGACCTTTGCACAGTGCGAATCTGAATTATTCGGACTTACAAAGTAAATATCATACATCGGGTGGGAAGCTAAAATAATACTGTAATAAATAAAAATGAAAAAAAAAAGATAAAAAGAAAAAGAAAAGGTTCTGCCCTTAGTTAACATACTCTTGTCGCACATGAAAGTTATGAAGGGACGATTTTTTTCTCTTTAGAATTTTTTGTAAAGAAAAATGAACTTAGGAAAAACGTCAAAGCAGTTGTCCACTAGACAAATTATTCTAGTTCTTGTGTAGAAAATAAGAGAAGCGCTCACTCACTCGTATCTAAAAAGGCAGGCAGGGGCTTTCTATCCGTAAGATAAGATTTTTTTCATTCTTAAAAGCCTTCTTTCATAAATAATCACTTAATCAGTTATTAAAATCTTACAAAAAAAGGTTTCTTCTCCAATTGGTACAGACTCACTGATTCATCTTCAACATATATTCCAACTAGCTCATCTTCTTCGTCTGATGGGTCCTGTCTTGGCATAACATTGTTTCCTTGATTGGGATTCTCTAAATGAAGGAAAACTATAGCTAGGAGACTAAAATGACGAGCAGCTTCAACAGGAACTTTATATCTAAATTTTTATCCAAAAAGAAAACACATGTATCTATACAAAGTTCATGAAAAACAATAGAGTCGTTAGGTTTAGATCTAAGTTACACAGAAATTGTAATGCAAGGATTAATAATGTAGGAATAAGTACCGCAAAAGTTATAATGAAAGAGCGCTTAGTTCATTACATTAATAATTGGATATAGTGTATAACTTCCAACTTTTGTTTGGTTTAAAACTGCACAAGGGTTTGAAAAGGGGTCTTTGGAGATTCTCAAGGGCAGTTTTGTCATTTGAATGCTTTATCCATGTATATGTTTTAAAAGGTAACAACATTGGGAGTGATTGACCTCAAATATTTCAACACTAACGTTCGACAGGAGCACCTTTTATTTATTTTATTTCAAACTTAAAAATTAAACAAATACAGAACTAAAATACTTGTACTTCTGTTTCCTTTTTATGTGGTGGGGAGCGACAGACGATGAGAGGGGAGCAGATTCCAATTGTAAGAGGATAATATTAAATATATAATCTCCAAATTGGTGCTTGAAATTACAGGGAGAAAAAATGCATAAACTATACAAGTGATTTAGATTTTCAAAGTGGGAAGTCTTTATTTATTTATAAACAGTACAAACATATTTGAACTAAACAACATAAGATATGGAGATATGTCTTTTGTATGAATCTTGTGTCTCGGCAATACCAAAAACTAGTTTCCCTGTTACAAAGAAAAAGCGCCACTGCAATACCTGCCATGGTTTAAGAAAGTTAACATTATTCCAAAGGAAGTTTTAAAGACCCGTCCATAGAAAGTAAGATCAATAACCTGAAAAATAAGCCAGGTTACTTACTCACTACAAGTTAAGATATTTACTTTTACGTTGTCAATCTATATTCTATTGGAAACTGATGAAAACAAGGAATTAAAAGAGGACATGTTGAGGCACATGTAGGATTCAAAAAATCTTATGTAGTTAAGTAGTTAAAGGTTAGACGTGAACATTTTCAGTAAAAATGCTCAATCTTAGAAATTTACCTGTCACTGAACTTTTCAACAGCTTCAGAGGCATAAAGAAGGGTCTCGTTGGCTTTCTCAAGTACCATGTAGAGCTCCTTCCCTCGTGTCAACCGGGAAATCACCCAAGCACCATTTTTTGCTCTAATACAAATTTCTTGGTCCTTCTCGTAGTCCGAGCCATCACATTTAGCTCGGCTCTTTTCTAAGTCAACCTCTTCTCGGAGCTTATTCATTGCAACTAAAGAATCCTGCATGCATTATCAGATTATTTAGGGCACAGTCAAATCTAGTTATTACAGTACACAAACTTGATTACCATCGCTAAATCGTTCTATGGGAAAAGAATATTACCAGTTAATGACTACCTCATTAAACAAATGTTCACGAACTTAACAAGAAAACTGGTCACAAGGTTATATTTAAAGTAAAACTGGCCCTCATGCAATAAGGTAAACATCAGAGAATAGTTGAGTTTTCCAAAACATTTAAGCCAACCAAACATGGGAAAATTAGAAAACATGTTAAGTGTTTTCCTTCATACCACACACACCCTTAGAAGCAGTGTGCTATCTATTCACCTTCGACAAAAGATTGGTGACATGGGGCTTAATAGGTCACCTATTGCAAGTACCCTAGGTGCAGACTCGGTAAATAAAACATGCTTGTCAATAAATAAATGAGAATTTTCAAAATAACAACCAACCAACCATCCAAATACATGAAATATACCAAATAAATTCAAAATTGTTAATGTCTAATTGACAAATTTATTATAGCACCTTTTTTTTTTCTTTCTAGTTTTCAGTTTTACTTGCTTGTGGCAGAGGGCTCACACTAAGGGTGCAAGATAGCCAAACACCTCATTGTGAGCCATATGCAAAAACTCTAAGCATCATGGTAACCACAACAAGCACCTCACCGCCAAAGGAAGCTAAGAACAAGAACTCTCCAACATATCAAATTATTTGGATATAACATATCCAAAGAAACATATCCCATGAAACTATATAAATTTTACTTTGCCTTGTCACCAATATTTAAATTTGTATAAGGTTTCTGACTGCAAACAACAAAAAGATGCCAACTTGGCCAAACTTCGTCAGCTATACCTCCACAATTACAACTCCAATAAAAATCTTATCTTCGCAAATACAATAATAACGAGGTTCTAAAAGCTTTCATCTTCTCTAGTGTCCTGCAGCATCTGTTAGTAGCAAGTGTGTTGGAGTACCCATATAATGTGACAAAATGCAATTGAAGTTGAAGAGCAAGAGCTGCCGCACTTAGAGAGACAAATTAATCTTTAAAATCTTTACTATTTTCAGATGGCTATTAAATAGGCACATATATTGGAACTTCCACTATAGTCAAAAAAGCAAAGCAAGCATTACAATAGATGGATTCTCAAAATGAAATGAAAGCTTTGAGTCTTTGACAACCAAAAGAAGGAAAAAAGGAAGTTATCTAACCTTTGTAAGAGTTGTTACTTTTCCAGGCGGAGATGCCCGAGAGATGCATCTATCTCCGTCTACAAGTAAGTAGCGGTAACCACTCACGTGATATGCATTCTCGCCACCCCATCCTCTGGATAGTTTCTCTTCAACTTTGAATATCTTGGGTGATGCCTGAAATTAACAAGATATGTAATGAACTGACCAAGATAATAACTTTATATATCATATTATGCTCGCCAGAGAAAGGCTATTAATCTCAAAAGTAAAATAAATTTTCACCAAATGAAAATGGAAGGGAAAAACCACAGAGAACACACGAAACATGATCTTGATAAAAGCACCATAACTAATATTTATTTGATTCATTTTCGCTTGAGGTCGCATATTTGTTTGCATCAATTCATTGTCTCTTCTACTAGTGCCCACTCGACTTATGAGGAGTCAATCAAACACTAGCTTGGCTAATACAACACAAACCACTTAGAGCCACCATTTTAAGTCTTTGAAGAAGTCTTGTAAAACCTAGAACAACAATATACAGATTGTTTAGTGTATTTGTCAACTAAAAAACACATAACCACCACGGAAACCCAGGATCTACAAGGTGAGCTCGCTACTGAGGATTTGTTCAGGCTAGAATGCAATTAAGTTAAAAAGTTTGTCAACAAAACAAAAGGTACACATGAGGATTAAACAGTTTATTCCCTTCCTGGTCAAGAGAATTCATGGGAGGAAAGCATGAGATACAGAATGTCCATGATTGACTCTAGCTTTTGTACAGTAAAGAATTTTGTTAACCAATCTTAATCACATCAGAACGATTTAGTCGTTGGTAGCTTCTAATTTTGCCAAGGAAGAACATATTACAAATCTCCTTTCATTTGTATTTGCAGTCAGAATGACATCAATGTGTGAGTCTCAAGACTCTCAACCTGTAACAAAGCGCATGATTTCATATAATGAAACAAAAATGAAGAATTGGTGAGATGATTCAGTGTCCGTGACAACTAAAACTTCTGCGAGATAAACTGGCCTGGGAGTTGCTGTAGATTGCCATGAAGGAAAACTTTCTATTCTCCTGCCAATATAAACAAAAAAAAAAAAGAGTTCCCTTTTCCTGCTCACAAAAAACTGGCATTTCCCATTTCTTTGTTCATCCCGGCTGTAACAAGACAATAAACATTTATTTCCTTGATTGACTATGCTGCAGCAAGATAAATTAGGGTTTAACCCATTTCCTTGCCAGAAACTACTCCAACATCCTCCCACCCACCGTTGTTAACCCTCTACCCTTGTAAATATCTTCTGGCCCAACAAAAGCGAGAAAATAGAAACACCTTCCTCCTTATATAGGAAGCGTGAGGTATAAAAGGTCTAAGCTGCTAACTGGCCCACCATAGCAACTTTACGCCAGTGTTGTCAAAGGCTCATTTAAGGCGTGTTTAATCCCTGAAGCTCAGAAAAGTTCAAGAAGGGTGCTTTACCTCGCTTAAGTTGTGCTTCGGTGTAAGGCAAGCAGTAAGGCGTGGAACTCATAGCCCATGAGTTCTCTTTGAATCAAGCGGTAGTAAACCCAAGTATAATCGAAAATATGTGTATTAGCTGCTAAGGGAAGCATTATGAATGAATTTGTTACTTTGTTCTTAAATTAAATATATATTTTTATCTTTTTTCCATCATTGCGCGTTTTTTTACTAAAGCCCACAATTTAAGTATGCTTTGAGCTTAAAGCCTCAAGAGACCTAGAGCCCTTTTTAGAGCTTTCGCCTTTGACAACAGTGCTTTATGCAATCACTACGCACAAGCATCATTGTTAACAACTTAACATTTACCAAATGCAGAAATCAGCAAGAACCAGGCAGATACGACTATTTTTCTTAACCCTTATCTGCAAGCCAATGCAAAATTAAGTGGGCGTTTGGACATAAGAATTGTAAAATTCCAAAAAAAAGAAGTTAATTTTTTTTCAAGTAAACATGGTATTTGAAAATTAGAGTTGTGTTTGGACATGAATACAATTTTGGGTTGTTTTTTAATTTTTGTGAGTGATATGAGTGAAAATTTTAAAAAACAGCTTTTTGGAGTTTTTCAAATTTTCGAAAAATTTCAAAACATCTTCAAGTGAAAATTGGAAATTTTAGGGTGAAACACTGTTTTCGAAAAAAGTGAAACTTTTTCGAAAGAAAATGAAAAAATTCTTATGTCCAAACGGGCTCTAAGACGTGATGTTATAGTTTTATCTCACCGAGGTCTCTCTTTCAATGTTTCAGAATAGGTCATAGAAAAGCTTTACATTATGGAACTAATTGTAGATCCTTTGCAAACCCTACTGTGATAAGTTCCATTTTACATAGAAGATGTCCTAACAAAGAGGTCCTCATTAGGAGGTTAGGGTAGATCAAGAGATGAGCCCACGTTTAACAAGAACCAACTTATATGTCAACAAAAACAAGATAGTAATATGCTTTCATTTGTTGTATCGACTTACATTCTCCAGAATTTGCTGCTTCACCACCGATAACCCTTGCTCCCCATTGTGTACAGATGTGATGGGAAAGAAAAGTATTATGGTGAGGCTCCTATGCTGAAAAGCACAAAGATACATCCTCTCCTCTGTTTGCTTAAGCCAAATTGTTGGACTGCTGGGACACAAGCTGCCAACTTCTGTGCCCCAGATATCAGTAACAAGGAAACCATCCTTCCCTTTGGACCATTTGTCATGCTGTAAGGGCCTAACAACCTGATAGCTACGAACTCCAACTGGAGAAGTATCCCGTGAGCTGTAGTGCCGGTCCAGAACAGAGGTAGAGCTTGCCAATAATGAACCAGAAGCATTAGATGTAGTGGTTCCTTTACGTAAATAGGACCAGGAGCCAGCACCAGCAGACAGAGCATTTGGGGTCAACCTCATGACAGTATAGGTGAATAGGTTAATCAAGTCATCCTGAAAAGACGAATAGTAATCGTTCATGGTTGGAGCCAGACATGACCATTAACATCAAAGGTTCCCCATAGATAGTTTGTCAATGCAGATAATATTCGTTTTATTCAGACCTTTCTTTAGTTTTGAACGACAACTGCTTCTATAACAAAATTACTAAAGATAAACTGGCCACCGGGCTTAACCGAACCAGGACGGGCCTAGTTAAGTTGGGCCTGGCCAGGCTTGAACTGGCCCAAACTGGTTTTGACTTAGCCTGGCAGGGCCGGTTGAAAATTCTTGGGTTTGAGAACGGCCCAGGACCAGGACCACCAACCAATCATACTGATTCTTGGTGGGTCACCCCAGTCCAGCCTGGACTTTTACCTCTTACAATTGCATTTATTTAAATGGAATTTTAAGAATAATTATTTTGAAGCATGTAAAATATACTAACGTTTTAAATTTAAAAAAATGGTAAATTCAACATTGTTTTTGTTTGTTTGTTTAATACTTCGTTAATTACAACAAGAATATAGGGGAGGAAACCATGTAATCCCAATCTAATATAACAACAACTACCCAGTATAGTCCCACAAAGTGAGGGTAATATGTACACATGCCTTACCCCTACCCGAAAGGGCAGAGAGGCTGTTTCCAATCGACCCTCAGCGTTATCCCAATCTAATATATTATTTAATTATACTCATAGTTTGTTTATGTTCAGATATATAAGTTCTTTTGAGTTTGACTAGATGATGCGCCCGTGCGATGCACGGGCCCAATTGTTATTTCTTTTTATTTTCTACTATTTTTCATCATTAATATTTCTTGGTCTATTGTCAATTACACACTTTATACGTCTTTAGGGAAAGAAGAAATGAAATAGGCTTTTCTATAATAACGTATAGAACCACGATTACATGATTTGTTATTTATCTTTTGCATTATGTGTTATTACTATACCAATCACTTTGAAACACTTGTCGAGTTTAATGCTTTATTATACAGTGATTAGATAATAATTCAAGTAGAATTTTAATTATTTCTACATAGGACCTCTTTTATTTTAATATTTTTTTTACATCACTAAGCCTTAAGTTAATTATTATTAAATAGTAATAAAAAGTTAGTTGAGAAATAATTCGTCATATATTTTTTTGATTTTTTAAATTGAATGATATATAGTTTTATTCTTTTAGTATTTTCGGTGTGTTAATGCATTATCTTTTTCTTTTTTACTAATCATAAGTTAAATATTAATATTATTCTCAAATAGTTGATGAAAAGGTATTTTGTTTCTTTTAAATAATAATCGTGATTTTAATTATTTAGAATTTTAACAAGAAACTTTGTGATTTGTTCTATTGGAATGACATAATATTTTTTTTCTAGTTTCATTCGATATGATTGAGATACTATTTAGGGTATTAATGCAATCATCATCACAATAGTAGTATTTGTTGAGACTATTTTAAAAATATTAATTGTATATTTATCTATTTTAAAAATTTTATAATATTGAATTCTAATTGAATAGAGTATGTACTCAACTAACTTCGATCATAGAGGGAGAAGTATAATATTGTATGACGATACTTCTCATACTTCTTAATATATAACAATTTTTAAAAGATAATAATTTCATAAATTAGTTGTCTTCATTTTTACTTCAGGATATTCTCAACTCATATTTTTAGAGAGGATATAATTATTATAATTTTTTATATTCTATAATCAAAAAGGGAACTTGAAACTATATTTTACTCTTAAATAAAAACTTTTCCAAATTTTATGAAGTATTCCAATTGAAATTTGTATAAAATGATATCAATTGATAATGATATAATAACATTTTAATGAAATCTTCTTTACTGAGATAGTTAATAAATAAAATGATATTTCTTAAGAAAATAATATAATTGTCATATATAAATGTATGTGACCTTAGTATTTTTAATCGGGCGAATATTTGAATTATAAATTTATCAAAAAAATAATTATTCTAGTTCAAAGTACTTGTTAAAAAAAATAATAATAACAACCAAGTAACAAATTTAATAAAGATAGTAAAGGTTGAATGGAAAGTGGGGTCCACCTAAAGAATTTAATAGCTTATGAACATGTTAGTTTTAGTTTTTTCGGTTATTAAGAACCCATAACAAAACTTTTGAGCCTAATATACAAACAAACAATGCACTAATATATTTAAAATGACTATTATGCCCTTGGTCAACCTCCTCTTCTTTTATGCACCACCAAACATAAAAATTGATGGTAAAAAATGATTGAAAAGTCAATTGAAAAATAATTCATGATGTATTTTTTCATTGTTTAAATTGAATATATATGCTTTTACTCTTTTGTATTTTCAATTGTGTTAATGTGTTGATTTTTCTTCTTATATTAATCAAAATTTGAATAATAAAACATATTTATTTTATTTTCAAATAGTTGACGATTTTTTTTCTGTGAAATAATAATCGTATTTTTTAGTTACCCAAAATTTTTACAAGAAATTTATATTTTATTCTAGTTCAATGACATACCTGAATAATTTACTAAAAATAAAATTATTTTTCAATCACTCTAAATACTAATCAAATTGATATTAAAGAAGCATTACAATCGTTTTCTAGTTTCATTTTATATGATTGAGATACTCTAGGGTGTAATATAACTTTCTTTACCATAATTATTTGTCGAGATTTTTTTTTAAATAGTAATTTAATATTTATGTATTTTAAAATTTATATTATGTTGAATTCTTTATTTAATACACATGAAGTACCCAATTAACTTTAATCATAGAGGGAAACGTACAATCCTGCATAATGATAATTCTTATGTTGCATAATATGTAATTAAAAATCTCAAATTAATTGTCTAATATTTTTCAGATTATTCTTACATAATTTTGTATAGAGGGAATCTTATAAACAATATTCAATATTCTATAATAAAAAAAAAGAACTTGATACTATATTTTATTTTTAAATATTGTTTTTCTAATTTTATAAAGTGTTCCAATTAAAATTTTAATTTAATAAGGACTTGTATAAATAATATCAATTGACACTAATATAAGAACACCCTAATAAAAATTTGTGTAATTTATTTCCACTTTTTTTTGTTAAAATATAGTCAATAAAAAAACAAATGAAATAATATTCTTAAGGAGATAATATAATTGCTATATATAAATGTATGTAGCCATTGTATATTTTTTATCAAATGAACGTTGAATTATAAAATTATCAAACGGATGATTTTTTAATTAAAAGTACTAATTAGGAGAAAAAAATAAAGTAAAAGTAGTCTGCGTATAAACAAATTGAAGAGTAACATTAATTAAGTAGTGCATTTAAAGAAAAAGATGGTTAAGGTTGAATGGGAAGTGAGTTCACAAGAATTCAATGGTTTGCGCTATGTTACTTTTGGATTTTTCCCTTATTACAAACCCAAAATCAATCTTTTAAGCCTATTGTACAAGCAAACAATGTGGTCATATTTTTAAATGACCATAATGCCCTTGGTCAACCTCCCTTCTCTTTTCTATATAATAGATAATCATTGTCGACCACTTGAATTCTTACTTAGCTTTGACCCAATCTTTTAAGCGAACAACCACCTCTGAAGTATTTCCTGAGAGTAAGTTCATTTGGCCCCCACTAGAAGTATAATCAGATGCAATGGTATAAACTAGAACCATTAATTTCAGTTTTTCCTACTAATTAGGGCCGGTCGGATTAGGAAGTTGGTCTCTATTCGAGCCACTTCATGAGCTAGAATCCTGAACTGGCCCAAACCCAATGTTGGGCCTGGACTAGCCCAGCCCCAGTTAACCTAACTGGGCCTATTTTTTGTGGGCCAGTTTCCTCTCCAGTTGCCAGGTCTAACTAAAGATAATACAAAGATGGAAAGTACAAGTGAATGAGAGAGACAGAGAGAGAGAGAGAGAGAGAGAGAGAGAGAGAGAGAGAGAGAGAGAGAGAGAGAGAGAAGCCTACAGGAGAAAGAGTTGTGGAAACCAGCAGGTCCTGGAACATGATCAGTGAGTAGCACTGTGTGCAGCCGGCACATGATTCTAGCACTCTTACTAGTGACTGAATGCCAAAAGTGCAAGAAATTGTGGTTAGAATGATAATGTCTTCACCAAAAGATTATGCATCTACACAATAACATCGGCCTTATTAACAAAATTCTACCTTCAGGCATTGGATTTCATACCACGTGTCAATCAAGAGGGGACATAAAAATAGAGTTCAAATCATCAGTCTGGCCATATATTAAGTAACACACTTTCTGTAACTCCTTATGGTACATATACTCGCATGTTTTTGTTATAGTTGGTCAAAAGATTTTGGGAGAAGATATATTGATACTAAAAGCACAATCTTCAAATAGCATTTCCGCCCCTAATGCAACAAGCAAAAGTCAGAGCAGAAGTGTGACAATATAAGAAGAATCTATCCAAGATTAAACAAGAATACTCATTATCAGAATATAGATTAAAGAATAAAAATGAAATTAATGAATTAATAATGGCGTGTATTAGCTGATTCACTCTTACGACAAATACCCAGCTTGATTTAATATAGCTTTATGACTCAGAGATCCCATTTTACACATTATAAATTGATTTTTGAACTGGGCGCCATTATCCCTCGGGGATCTCGGTCATACAGAAAAGAAAAAAAAAAGCAATAAGTTGTGGTCAAAAGGGAGAAGAAAACAAGAAATGGGAAGAGTGGAAAAAAAATGAAAATGTCAAAAGATTTACCATCTAAGATTAAACCAAATTACATCCGATTGTCTATTCTACTGTAATGTAGTATACCAGCTGTAGGCAACATCCTTTAGGCAACTCAAGATGAGAGTTTAATATTGAAACAGTCATCTTATTAAGAGAGAGGGGGGGCAGCCCGGTGCACTAAGCTCTCGCTATGTGCGGGGTCCGGGAAGGGCTGGACCACAAAGGTCTATTGTACGCAGCTAAACTACAGTTGTTTAACTCTAAAGCTGCTATTAGCTAATTTACCTTCGGAGTTCTAAACATGTATAATGCTAATGAGGCTATAGTCTATATGATATTAGTGGAGGATAAAAGACTCGGTTCCAATTCCACCAAATGTTTGATATGCTGATAACTATGGATTTTTGGGTAACTATTCCTCCAGCTACATATGGGCAACCAAATTCTTCTTTTATTCCTCAAATGGACAGGTAAAAGCGTAAAAGTAGTGAACAAACATGTTAAGTGTAAACCTGAATGCTTGGGATAATAATCTTTATTTTGACTAGCACACTTGATCTTTATTCAGCAAATGGAACAGTACAAAGTGTTTCACATAAGTACGTAAGGACAGATTTCTAAAAAGATAATAGCTGGGATTTTGCTTCTTTAATTTTTTGGCACATTTAGATGCCATGACATTTTGGCAGAAGCTACCATGTGAAAAGAGTGAGGTATGGTGTCTTTGATTCGACCAAAGAAGCCAAAACTTGATCCTATCAAGGCAACGCAAAGCAACAATGCAAACCCCATCCATTTTGCCAACAAGACAAGCACGAAGACACACAGATCTGAGCAACATAATGGATAAATCCAGCAAAACAAATAAATCCAAAGTTTTATCTTTTCATCTCCAGTTTGCCCTGGGCTTCATCAAACTGAGTGTATGCAATAAACTGCCAATAACGAACCTGAACTTCAAGTGCTGCTTCCCTCCCAATAGTCAACATCTGTACTTTTCCACGCTCCTTCAGACAGTCACGGAAATTTGGCAAGTGAAGCTTCTTGCCAGAAAGAAAATCTGCCACAGGAAAAATTACTAAGTGAAGCATTCAAAAGGCTGTTTAATGCTCAAATTGCACAAACTAATGGAATTATTAGATACAGAAGCTATAGTATTACCCCAGCAGCACAATTCCAATGAAGGCCGCTTTTCAAATGCTGGCAATTATGACTTGCAATGAAATAATTTGAACAGGAATATCTTCTTATAAAAGAGATGAAATGCAAATTTTCAAGGTACATAATAAAGCCTCACCACTTAAATAATCCATAACAAAATAATACAAATGCGTCCTGGTAAGCCCTCCACTCGGTTCTCTATCGAGTAATGCTCTGATGGACCCATGAAACATCACAAAGAGAGAGTGAACTTCTTTAAGAACATTTCGTAAAGCATCAGTCCGCCATATGGCTTCTGACTCACTTTTCTCCACCACCTAAACATGGTATACCACCAGAAAAGCTAATAAATAACATAAAAGTCACAAAGCATAACAAATTTCTTCTGCAATGGCAATAAAATTTGAGTTAGTCCGAGAAATTTCTGTATCTGAACTTTCTTGTTCCCATTAAGTCATACTCAGCTTTTAACCAACAAGAAATGATAATCATGATTCATGATTAATCATCCTATCTTCTCCAGTAAAATTTTATTCAAAAACTTTTCGGGAAATCTACCTAAGAGCCAACTGCATATACGAACCATAGTAGTATTATATTAAGAACCCTACAGAATTTTAGATATTATACTCATCAAAAGCATAGAAATATAGATACAAATACATAAAGCACTATGTGTATCTCAAGGTTGTTATGCCTATGTCCAACATGAGATCCATGTTACTCCAATGTTTGAACCACATGTCTGAGCATGCCACGAAGTAGGGACCCGCCTATGGTTCGTTAGTGCAGTTCGCCAACTATGATATTTAACAGTTTATTTAGACTTCAAACAGCAATATTATCGAAGAAAATTTCCTGAGCTACCACTTGTCTTTTCATTTTTCCTAACCTAGTACTCAACCTTCTATGCTTCAGTTCACTCCAGGTGGTAGTCCTGGGATTGTTCATTGAAGTAAAACTATTCAAGTATGGGCAAAAAAAAGTCCAAGAAGCAAGTAAGGATGTAGCATCAGATTTAAAACATCTGTGAGTTATGTATCCACTTATATACAGCAACAATTACATCAGTGAGCTTATATCCAGCCTCCATATTGATCATCCTTTCAAATTTAGCAGGTAGAAGGACAGGCCAGCATTGTACTATCTCCCAAATCAGTACAGATAATAAGTGATCACCACACATTATTATCTAATCCGATTAGTGGCAGAATTATCCTCCATACAGTTCACTAAAGAATTAAAATTCAACCACGTCATGAAGTGCCAGGTAAAGTTTATTGGTTGAAGCAGAAAAATGATAATATAAGTGCAAGAAATCATACCATCACCATCCAAATATCACGCTCTGCCTCATAGAAAACATGTGAGTGCATCTCTGCGTCAATAACCTCACACGGAGCCTCTGGGGAGAATATTCTGCAAAAAAAAAAAAAAAAGTATTAGAGGATATTACCATATGACTTGAAAGATCCATGAATCGTAAAACTGCAAGAAGTTGACAACAACATCCATATGGCACTGTCATACGTATCAAAGATTACCTATCTTTCAGAAAAAGAAGATAAATGGAGGATGAACGAAATCTTAGCCTTAAAAATTAACATATCCACGTTGAAGAATCCCATTGCTCTTCATTAAGAACAACAACTTCAATCTTGGAACAAGCTTCAAGCTCTTTTTTCTTTACCTCTTTAATGCCTCTAATATGAGAATGCACAAACATGAGCTCAACTATCTATCAACCTAATGATATGACTGAAGAATCCTTTGGGTAAGAATGAATGTCTATTGATAAAAGGATATGAACAAAGGGAAAGATCTTCCTCAAACTAAGAACTAAAAGCTCTATCCAAGAATACAGTTTCAATAGCATTGCAGATCAGTTATCAAGACAGCATGAAAGAAGTAATGTGAAAGTTTAAAATTCACAGCAACCAATCTGGTTATCCCATCTTTAAGAAAGAGCTTTAAAAAGAATCACATGAATTTCTACTCACTAATAGATACAGGTGCAGATATGTGAGTGCCAGTCACAACACACCTGGTGAATGTTATGAGCCCTTCACTAAGCCCTATCACAGAGAGTTGGGTGGGGAAGGGCAAATCAGCAGGAAAGAAAAATAAAATCTTGTCCAACTCCTGCCCTTCATGTTGTCCCCTTCTCAAATCAAATATGCACAATTTCATAGCTTCATTGACAGAGCTTGCCGCCGACATGCCCATTTTTCCGTCCCCTTCCTATCACCAAGATATCAAGTTTCCAAATCAAAACTAGATTAGGTTCACAAATATGACACATCTAATATAGCATACAAGATTTTAATTATCTAAATACATCACGCATGCATGACTTATCAAAAGTCTTATTGAAGAAGAACAACAAAAGTATTTCTAATACAAATCGTCTCTTTCTTCTTCTCTTATCCTTCCATTTTCTTTCTTCTTTTTACCGGTAGAAATATTAGGTTCTAGTACAGCTAACAATATGATTGCCACAAAAAAAAAAAATTACATAAAATCAATAAAGCCACAAAGCATTTCAAAAAACACTAAATTTACATTCAGTTGTTTGCTTAATGCTTATCTGAAACTCACAGGATTTTGTGCTGTCTGCTACTAAAGACCAGAGCAACCCATCAGAGACCAAAAAACAAAAAAAGAACAACAACAAGCAGCCCAGTGAAATGCCACAAGTGGGGTTAGGTGATTTCTTGTCATCTGCATAAGCCTTGGTAGGCAGTTACCCAGTGGTATAGTCAAGGTGTGGCCAAGCTGGACCAAACACCACCATTATTCAAAAAAAAAAAAAGCTTTTGTGATCAGATGAATCATTTCGTTTTCTCATCATAAGCAACAGCAAAACACACAACAAAAAAACGTACTTTGAGTTGCTTATATAATGCATTTTGTGCTTAATTCAGTAGAAAGTCATTACTAGGGTACTATACTATATCAATGAGCAGCATCAAATGTGCTCTTTTCTCCATGATCTCCAAAATTAGTAAGTTAATACAACCTTAACAAACATAAATTCACCTAGACTGCTCTATCCGTTCACAATTTGATCCTTAGTTACTGTAGAGTTAGGGATATACAAACCTAAAATTAGCATTACAAAAGAATCTGAATTTGTATTAGGGTTTTTTATTTTTTCGTCACTGAGTTCGATTTAAGAGATACTTACAGAGGGTCTTGCCGGAGCCGGACCGCCGAGATGTTGTGTTGGGTCTCGCCGGAGCCGGACTTGGGGTTTATAGTTGGGTTGAGAGAAATTAAACAAAAATACAACAACAATTTTACATCATCACTTTAGAATGTAGTACTAAAAGAAAAGGTAAATATTGTCAGTTCTCTCTCTCGTTTTCAGATGAAATAGAGAACAATAATTGTAATATTAAAATCAAATTATATTATTAGAAATAGATGAAAGTTCAAATAAATTCTTATAAAAATTGACGACTTGGTTTTATATTTTCAGAAAGACATTTGATAAAAGGTGTAAAAGTTCTAGGAGGTATTTCAATTAATTTGATTTCCTTGCTTTAAAATAAATATTTGAGATAATAAATGTCGTGAAGAAATAGTAGTACAATTTTTAATTTGAAAAATCAAAATCATAATTTTATTGTAGCTTAAATTCGGGGCTACATCCTTTTGTCACGGTAACTAAGTGTAGCTATCAAGACAATGAGTATTATACATTATGTTCATTATATAAAAGTATTTGTGATTAAAAGTTTATCATTGTTCAGTTATATGACAAGAATTTATGATTAGTTACAAAAACAATAAACTTATATTATTTTTTTATAACAAATAATTGTAACTGCTAATTTTTTTTTTTTTGGTAGTGAATTGTTATTACGTAATTATTTAAAATTTTAGTTTGAGATTTGTCGAATGTTTTTGGTTATTACGAATTTACATGAACATTTTTTCATGACTTTAGTTTTATACATTTAGAATTTAAGTGGAGTTTTGTTGATGCATATTCATATAGGACAATTTTTAGAAAAGTCAATTTTGTTAAAGTTGTTAGCAAATACTATGCTTTTCCTCCAATTTAATTTGAAGATATAATTTTTATATCGTAATATGAGTACACTAAAATTCATATTTAGTTTGCACGATGTTTTAGGAGGTGTTAGTATTTTTGGTTGAGGTCCTGGGGGCCTCGGCGTGATTTCAGGATGGTTAACGGGAACTTTTGAAGTTGGAAAACTTCATAATAGGCGAAGATGTAAATGAGTGTGCACAAGACCTCACTTTAAACGATCATATATCCCGTTATATAAAGAGTTGTGTGAGCTACAACCTATCAAATTAACGCCCCTTGAGTCTAGTTTCCAACGCAACAAACCGTTCGTCATTTGGAGGTGTAAACAGAAAGTTATGACCATTTTTCTGGGCATGTGTCAGTAGCGCGGCCTTAGAGCGGGAGCGCTAGTA